>NJDD01005118.1:0-13369 GCA_002245505.1 Calephelis nemesis | reverse complement strand
GCCCAGCGGTGATACTTTTTAGTTTTTCCATCTATCGATGAATAGCAAAACTTCTAATGACTTTTTAATAACGCTTGTCTCTTTAGTTCAGCAACATATCTCTAGGTGTCATTGATGTATCGGCGTTACTGCGCATACGTAATCACCCTCTTTGCCCCGCAATCTGGTGATGTATGCCTGCTTATGTAATAGCTTTAGCGCGGCAGTCTCCGAGTGCCACACGTCTATTTTTATATTTGAAGGAGCGTAATTTGGGGGTCATCTTATTGCCACCAAGTCAGTAACTCATGATAGGATTCAAGTGAAATCAAGGAAAATATTTATTTTTTGTATACGTAGATCTTTATTCGTAGTAGATCGTAGATTAACTTAAGTTAAAATGTAAGGTGATAGTTAGATCACGGATTTTTAAGCTCGAGTCCATGGACTTTCAAGAGGTCCATGATGCGATTACCATTGGTCCCCAGNNNACTCAGTTACAATTTTAGTGGAAATATGCTACAATTACGCGAGCCTGTCCCTGCCACCGTACCGTCACGAGTTGGTGTTGTCATAAAACATTAAAATAAAATTGTAACTAATAATATATTATTCTAGTTCCTACGCTTCTTTTTGACGGTGCTTGGTAAAATTACATTCTAGACACAATTTACTATTCAAGTACTATTGAAATTTATAAATTGTCTTTGTTTACAATATTTGTTAATTGTGTCTGATTACAATATTTATTGATTTATTGTTAGTTTTGTGATCTCCAACGTGGGTCCATCGCATTTCTGAAATTCTAAAAGTGGTTCGTACCAATCAAAATTTTAAGTACTAGCTCAGGATCTATGAAATAAATACAAATACAAAATGAACATTTTACGTTTTATCTTTTGCAACTAAACAGGTTTCAATGAAGCAGCTAAAAGTGAGCATAGCCACAAGCAACAACATTTAGTGTTTAAATAAACCAACTGCTACGTACGCCCGTGAGAAATTATTCTTGATTACCATTGAAAAATATAAAAAAATCTATAGTGCCAAATATATAAATCGCACTTGTATCAAACTAAAACACGAAAGTATGTATAAAGAATTACAACTAAAAAAAAACGGGTTTCACTCCGGGAGTGCAGCCAGAAGTGAAAGCTTGAATATTAACGTTGTGCATTTTTGATATTTTGAAGTAGTTAGGAAATAATTTTGCACGAATTGTTTTATCAGTATGAAAGTACTGTCATTTATAAGTGGTATAATACAATATTATGCGCTATCGTACACAAACATGACAACACGAATATTGTTTGTTTGTTTGGATACTTTTTACTCTCCATCCGACTTGCGAATTTTTGATCAGGACACATGTCCTGACGCGACTTCAGAATTTTTAACCATTCCAAAAAAAGCGCAACGCCGCTAAAGAAGTTTTTACTTCAAAAATCCAGATTAAAATTAAGAGGTAGAGGTTACTGAAAATTTAATATTTGAAGTTTATTTTATACCAACGTAACGTTAAACGACGTATCGACATGTTTTCAGAGTTGCGGAAAATTTAAACAATAGGATTAATATTCAGTTACCATTGTTGTACTACACACTGTTTCACCACATGTTTTCACTGCAGCCAGTCTGATGAATAACTTCTACAAAGTCCTAGTGATTTCTAACGATTCGATCAGTAGGGTTACTCTTGAATCTCGATTCATGCAAAACTGGAAATTGGAATCGAGTTTAAACACATAACTTGCGAATTATCAACAATCACCAGTCATTAGTTAACAATAAATTATTTTGTTGGATTCGTTGAATTTATTTGTAACTAAATGTTAAGAATCCGCTAGTACTACATTATTAATTTCAGTATTCTTTGTAGTCTTGATGTAACTTTGACGTAATTGTGAGTAAGTATAATACTCACAATTACGTACGTATATGGTATGTTCAAAAACTTACTAGTATAATTTTTTAATTTTCCATCTTTTAAAATGACTTTTGTAGCGCACTTACGTTTAATTTTAAATGAGTAAAAAAAGTTTGGTTACATTAACTATAATTTTTTATGTTTAAATCTCAGTAGTACATTTCTACAAACTAAAACAAATGAAATACTTCAATCTTCACAGGAGGTGGTAGGTATTGAAAGTAGCTAGAAGTAGCGAGTCATTATTAAAAACAATATGTAACCCTGGACTTAAAACATTTTGGTGCAAAAGAAAAAAATAAGCAATTTTAACAGTTACGGATAGTAATTTTCGTAAATGGTAGGACTTTCAATTAAGGTCTCTCATAAAATACATTTTACTGACTTTAGATCCCTTACGCTCTTTTGTTTTAATGCTATTGTTTCCTAAAAAGTTATTGATAAAGGTTTTGTAGAGCTACAACGTTTCCTTTTATGTTTTTCCGTACTTCAAAGATGTTTCCAGTGGCTACAAGCACGTGTATAATATCATAACTATACATTATATTATACATTACTAGTGGACCGTTTGTAAGGTTTTTATGTTTGCAAGGGTATGAAATATACATCTAAACCTTCCTCTTCAAACACGTTATCTATTAAAATAAACCACATTTAAATCCGTTGCGTAGTTTTAAAGATTTAAACATACAAAAGAACATAGGGACAGAGGAAGCGACTTTGTTTTATATTAGGTAGTGATAGTATAACTTATTTAGACACAAAAGCTGATTAAGATGTCAGGATAAAAAGTATCTTTGTCTACATTCAGCCTTTTATCTCCACACTATAATTTCAACATAGCATTGTTTCTTTCAGACGAGAAAGAAGTGAAAACAAATAAATAAACAAACGTATTTCGATAAAATGTGATATTAGTATGGATGTATATAAATGTTTGTTACAACAATAGTAGCGAGAATATTATTCTAAATTTAATGCTGAATCCTTGTGTTGAGTCAGGTACACCATTCCTCAAAAATACTAAGATATTCCCCCTTGGTGGACTCATATTACCACTATTAACACCACTGTGGTCAAGTAGTCCGGCGTTGGACTTGATTTCTTAAGGCTCCGAGGTCTGTCACGATCCAAAAAATTGAAAATGAGATTTTTTAATTTTAATTAACAGTAGTATTGCCCGAGATTGGACGTGCGCGGGCGAAGATAGTCTTGCCACCTATCACGTCGTGGGACTTAATGTCTTAGGTTAGTCGTGTTTGCCCTGGATGTGAATCTGCCTACCTTTCTGTTGACATGGACGTGAAGATACATTATAGTTTTTAAAGTGGAATTTTTTAGAGCTGTTCTGCACTTTTCGTCATAGGTACTAAATGATAAACTTGCACCAGAACACGTGACCTTATCGCAAAATTCATAATACAGGGGGAGACTAAAACCACTGTATGTTGTCGTTGCATTTCACAATTCGTAATTTATTTACATCATCTTCATCATCAGCCGGAGGACGTCCACTGCTGGACATAGGTCTCCCCAAAAAAGCGCCACAAGTCACGTTCACCAGCCGCTTGTATCCAGTGGCTCCCCGCGACTTTGACCAAATCATCAGTCTACAGGTGGTTTTACAAAATCAATTCTTGAATTAATAACTAAAGCAATTTTGAAAAATTACTCCTTGAACAAAAATTACACAACATATACTAAAGTTCTGTTTGTTTTTCCTGTTGACATTTCCCAGTCTGCAACCTGTAATTTTTGTAAGTATGTTATTTATATTCCACCTACTTTGCTAATATTCCACCTAAAATACCTGCATTTTTATGTTCCAATATCAAAAATCCAAGCATAATACTCCAAACCAGCAAAATGTTTTCCAATCAAGTGTTTGCAGAATAACAGCATTTTCTACTTAGAACTGAACCGCTTTTTAAATTGAAGCCTGAAATTGATCGATTATTTAGAAATTAGATTGGCAGCGATAGCTGTTCGGCAAAAACACAGCACGCCATGCCACAGTGCAAATTGGTTTGGAATAGGCACTGGAAAAAACTGACGCCGTTGAAATTTCTTTAACCAATGATGTTGAACTTGTTGTATAAAGTCAGGTGTTAATTGCGAAAATTTATAAGTTCACTGCATTTTTTTTTGCAAAGTTACAGTTGGTATTTCTTTTTTTGAACTCCCGACTAAAAAAGAGGCGTGTTATAAGTTTTCGTATGTGAGTGGGTGTGTGTGTGTATGTGTATGTGTGTAGTTTTTTTTGTTTTATATAAAGGTTAGAAAACAAGCAACAACGGTTTTCCTGGTGGGTAAGACATAGCCGTGCCCTACAGTCACCTTGGATGTTACTACAGGTACATCGCTGTAGTGAGACCAGGATTGACGAATTTTTGTGCAAGTCTACTGGATACCTTTCCCCTCAGACCGGGATATGATAGATTATTGCGGAAGGAATGCCTATCTCGACGCGGATGACTTTTTTAAAGCTGACGTCATCGAGGTTGTTTTTAGCTACAAATCGTATGGGTTGTTTTCGGAGGTAATGTTTTTTTAATCAGAATTAAAAAAAATCACATTGACCACACAAGTGGTACTTTTGCGCGTCGGCATTTTTATAAACTACTACAGGATCGGAATCATTGCCACAGACTGAAGTTTAGTGTTATCTTTTTTGTTTGTGGTGTGTCAAGAGGCTCTGAAAATTAGAGCAACTGAATGCACAGGAGGTTAGGTCTCTAAAAAAAAATTGAATTACTTAGCATCAGGAAATCCGTCTGCTTGTTTGCCTTTCAATACAAAAAACAGATTTTTTGTTAGAATATTTTTTTATGTACAGCTTCGTAAATATTCAACAACTGTCGATTGGGTAAATAAAAAAAAGCTATCATTGGTATTAGTTTAATACGAGTATCATTTAAGTCACCCTAAAAAGAGATTTTAAATTCAAAATTGTGTGCTGATGGTAGGTACTGATGGATTTCGACATAAGGTCCTAACTCGGAAGAAATGCCATTAACCTTGGAAATCGACTCGAAAATCAGTTAACACAGGACATAGATACATAAAGAATATAGGTTTAAACATAACCTATTCAAACCTTCTTACTAGCGAACTAATTAGAACTTACTCGTGGTTTCCAAAAAGAAGTTATGAATTCGACTGATTTTTTTGTAATTATGGTTTTTTGGGTTTCATCTTATTTTTAAATACAGATTTTAACACATTTTTATTATAAGTAATAGTATTAGGAAGACAGTTTCGAATTAAGCGAGGATCCCATATAAATTTGATTTGGATTCGACTAATTTCCAAATGTCGCCGAGTTACCTACCAGAAAATTTATGCATTGGTAAGTATAACTCAAAAATCACTAGTCAGATGTTGGTAAAATGTATATAGGATCATCTCAAAATAAAATAACAAGTGTTAGGTGCTTGCTTGGACAAACGAATGGTAAAAAGGTGACATCATTTGGAAATATTTCCGGGAAAATTGGATTTAACAAGTTATTATTATTTTATTGCATTTTGGCTCCTCCAAAATTTCAATTCTCAGTGTACTAACTTTTTGGTTAAAGACACAAAAGCTTTAAATAAACTTTATTTGTACTCCGTAAATTTACTGTATTGGTATATAAATAAATAAATATGTTGCAAAAGTTTATAAAAACTTATAATAATGAAAATAACAACAAAGTTTCAAAGTGTCCTCTTCACCATTCTTGTTTATCTGATCATGGCATAACAACACGTATATCTTTTGAAAAAGGGTATGATAATATTAATACGTGAAGCAAAAACTTTGGACCCCTTTTTACGAAAATTGCGCTGCAGGAGGAGTATGAAATTTGGCACACTTATAGTTTATGTGTAGGAGTAGTGCAGAATGCTAATGTTTTTAATGATAATGTTTATGAAGTGCATTAATTTAAAAAAAAATTACACGTACTACCATGCATTTGACACACACAAACAAATATATTGATGATAACGATAAAAGAACACAGATGGCACACAAACTGTAATCATACAGTTTGGAAACAAAGAAGTTGGTCTTGAGAAATGAAGATAGCTATCTATCAACAAGATGTTAAAATGTATTACGGTTGAATTTCGATCAATGGGCGATCACTAGTTATTAGAAAAACAGTGAGTCGTTGGAGCTCGAGAGGAGAGAGGTTTTATGCTATTTAAAATTATTAAGTCGGTTACATCCCCATATAAAAACAAAATGCCACTGAGCCATCAGTAATAAAGTCAACGCAGATGGTGTTCTTAGTAATTACAACCATTTTCCTTTTCAATTTTTGAAACAGACATGAGACTACGTCACATTATGAGTACATCTAATTCAAAAAGCTTTTGTTACTTTCAGGATTACATTATAAATGTAACAAAGATTTTCTTAGATATTTTTTATGGAGTCTTGAATGAAAAGGGAAAATAATTTAGGAATACAATTATACAATGATGGTGATTCTGCTGTACACAAACTAAACTTATTTAAAATGCAAGCTATCTTTTTTAAATCAAAACATTTTAGACATGTCAGTTTAGTAAGGACTTGGTCGAATTGTGACGTTTTTCGAAGATTAGATTAAAAGTCTGTAGAAATGACGGCTACAAACTAATCCGAGAGCAATAAATTGTTTTGTCTCTTTCTATTACTTTCTTTGAAAGAAGATAGCTATAATATTAAATTTTTACACTTGCCTGACATAAGAACTAATTTGGGACAGTATTCGCTTAACTATCGAATTGAAAAACCATTTACCAATGTACTAGCTTGGATATCTACCCTACCTTCTATCAAAAGCAGTTTAAAAAAATTATTTTGTTAGATGATAATATTGAAATTTTATTTAGGATTAGGAATGGTTGTTATTTATTTATTTAGCATGTTGTGTCTACATCCAGAGGAGGTCAGCTAACAAAATTTTTATTTCATGAGGATTAATTTAATATGTTTTATATAAGTTGTACTTCGTTTTGTAGACCTAATAAACAAAAAAAAAGATCAAGACATAAAAAATGTACATTATAAAAATGTCTTAGATTATAAATGTAACTTTCTTTGGTCTTTGATATAACTGAAAAAACTTTTGTAGAATAGTGACAAATTTATAGAAGATCAATTCGAAATCATGAACTACCCTATCAAAAACGAACATTCAAAATTGGTCGAATAATAACGTAATAATGGACTACTTCTGTATATGACCAACCAAAAAAAGAGAATAATTAAAATCTATTCATAGTTGTCGGAAATAATCTCGTAAAATATGAAAAAACAGAGCGTCATGAATAAGCTTGACAGGCTTCAAAATTAATGCCCCTGGTTCATCTTTGATTTTTGTAAATTTGACCACGTTTCTGAGTATAGAGATAAACTGAAATAGCTTTCTATTGGCCTTGGCAGAAATATTCATACTCTTTTTCTCCTCTACAACATGTTAATCCTAATTGCCCCGAACATATAAAATATTTTAATTTTCTTCATTCTCCGGGATTTCCTAATCGTTCTACGGTTGCTTGCTAATTGCGTGTTCCTCCCCATCGTAAAACTTTCTTTTCACACTTCTTCGCGGTTCATGCAATCAAACTGTGGAGCTATTTTCCCTCTTCTGTTCAAAGACATAAAACAGCTCTTTTAAAAAACAATTGAAATTGACCTATTATATAGTTAATTATTTATTATTTCGTTTTAATTGGGGGTTTTCGCCCATAAGTTGTTAATGTATAAGACCAAGATTGACATTCTACGTTCGAATAGCTCGGATATTATCTGAAGGTGGTGTTAAGAGTCTCCGAAATCGTCGTGTTTGTATGAAAAGGGTAATGAAAATGGAGGAATCCAGGCATATCTGCCGGGATCGTGAGATTTTGCATTCGTTACTCTCTGCCTACCCCGCATGGGATTTGGCATTAAGATAATATGTACATAATTTGTTTTATTAATGTACACCACAACCAGTATAAATTTATTCTAAAATTTTCCCTCTAGTGTTAACTGTAAGAAATTTCTTCACGAGATAAGCTTGCCTGTTGTACATTATTTCTAAACTTTGTATTATTTCACTTACGTACAACAAAGAATTAAATAAATAAATAATAAAATTAACATCTTCAAACCAAGTCTCTTGCTAGGTATAAAGAGAGAATCGAGTTTCAACTGTCATTATCCTTAAAGACCTGCCTAGCTTTCTTCACATTCATTCATTCTTTTCATACCACCTTGCAAGACTTACTGATTACGAAAACCACCTTGATACCAACCTTGAATAAAATCTTAGAAATGTACACACGAATCAAGGTCCTTCTTTTTTCGGTTGGTAAAAAATAAATTTGTACCTATACAATTTCTTTTCTTTAATGCCACAACAAAAAGTTGATACAAGATCGAGAAGATTGAGTAGGCAGATGAATGTTTATATCCGCTATTACTTTTGTTTCTTTTTACTGCAAATAACGGTTTACTTCGTCCATTGTTATTTCCACCTTACTTGTATAGTAAAATAAATAAAAATATTCTTATTTTGCATTTCTTATAATACTGTAATCTAGGAGCTTTGTTGTTGTGATACACAGTATTGAAGAGATAACTACTTTGTTTCTGCAGATTTGATATGGAAATAGGAGTTTAGATTTCAAATAATTTACTTTGATTTAAATTTAAAAAAAAAAACATGTTTGTCCAGCGCCTGAGTAGAACAGACTATCTACCTTCTAGTAGCTTGAAGAGGCAAGAATACAGTCAGAAAATTTCGACAGTAATCTATACGTACAAATACATAAAATTCCAGTGTCTGTTTGTCATGTTAAAATTACTGCTTTCTACAAAATACTAATGAATTTATATACGGTACATATACCAAATAACATTTTGTGCCATTATTTATTTTTTTCCGTACATCTGTCTTTGTGTTGGGGCTAAACTCCGAAATGGCTGGATTGATGGTGGTGGAACTTTTGTTTGGCAAGTAGCTGACATGATAAAGATTAGCCAAAGGTACTTTTATTTTCGAAAATATTTAAATTAACTAAATAACATTTTTTTTTAATTCCACGTGGATGAAGTTGCGGGCACAGCTAATTTTACAATGTCCAATAATAACTTCCTGTCCGGTCCGGTTTTCCGGTCTAAATAGTAAGATAAACTTTCGTTTTTTTTTTAGTTTGACACTACCCCTAAGTACAGAATAGCACCTTTAACATCTATGGTGTCCAATGATCACGATCGTGTCTTACCATCAAAAGAGCCGTGTGCTTGTTCGCTGAATTGTCACAATTATTATTATCAGGCATATGTATTATCAAAATCTACTCAAAAGTAAAAAGAAATTCACGCAACATTGTATTATGCATTGCAAAATTATAACGTGTAAAACAACAAACAAAATCGACCTAATTTACATTAAAAGAGATTGGACGAGCTAAAAAAATAGATGAATAAGGTTTGGTGTCCCTAAAAGTTAGTTTTTACCAATAGAAAATATAACTTTGATTATTTTTCAAACTCGTGTAAAGTTCAACTCAGTTTTGATAGTTGATTTACAAATTATGATTATACAATACATGCAATATTGAGTAGATTTTAAACTTTTTATGTAATGATGCTAAACCAATTGTAGTGTTACTCTTGAATTTTGATGTCATGTGGATGGAAATTGGAATTGTTTTAGATACTTTTAAACACAGTACTAGCGGATTATTATCATTCAGTTACAAATAAAATCCAACAAAACCGACAAAATCATTTATTCTTTACTAAATGTTAATAATTTGTCATAATTTTTTAAGAGTATCTAAAATGAGAAACTCGATTCAAATTCCAATTTCTAATATTTCATGAATCGAGATTCAAGAGTAACCTTACTGAACATTGCCCGATGTTATAGATGATAGTGACGTGTTAAAAAAAATATGACGTTGACATCAATATGGAAATTCTCAAAACTTTATATCCTTATCAATCCTTAACTAACTAACGTAACTAACTTTACAGAAGGCCAGACATGAAGATATCTGCTAGTACCCACTATTCTTTAACATAAAAGTCGAACGAGAGTTTCCCCGTGTTGATACGGGTTCCTTTGCAGAATAGACCATCTGCCTTCCTGCCAGCAGCTCGTAGAAGGCGAGCATATGGTTACTGTCATTAACACCGTGACATCCTATTATGTGAAAGAGTTTTGCAGCTACTCTACGTTTACTAGCTACGTTTAGGGCAAAACGGGTAAACTTACTTTTGCTTTAGGCCTAACAGCCCGGCCTCAGGTTGGCAACGCACCATTACCACCTTTGGTGTTCTAGGCGGTGTGAATTTCTTATCATCGGGAAACCCGTTTGCTTGTTTGCCTTCTAATATAATTAAAAAAGAATTCTCTTTAAAAGTGAGTATTTTGATATGTGACCCTTTTACTTAAAACACGGCGTTAACTTAAAAAATATTAATGTTAGTGTGATTATAAAGTTAGGCTGAACAACACTATTACTTTAGCCCAATAATAACCTTGTTTCGCAAAAGCTGTTTCAGCGCACGATAAAAAATAATTGAAATTTAAAAACAACTTAAAAAATTCAAACAAAGAACAAACAAAAATAGCGATCGTGGCATTAGCACAGGAAACACCATAAGCGGTATAAAAAAGGAAATTTCATTTCATTTTCACGCGGTTCGCGGTAAATAATTAAAAGTGAAAACTTTTGCTCGCACCTTCCATAAATAAAACGGTTTCATTTTTACCAGCGAGTCGGGAACAATTTATTTATTATTTTCTGTGTAAGATCGATTGTTCAAAGAAACTGGAGTATTGTCAAAGATTGGAGAATAAATCATTTTTCAATTCAATTTAAACGACAAAGTGTTGTTCAGTGATGTTTGGCGAGGGAAGCCCAAATGGAAACAGATTTTGTGATATTGACGAGAAGTTTTTTTTTACTTTTTTATACAACAGTCGCTATCTTGTAGTACACCACTATCACTATATAGTATAAAACAAAGTCGCTTCCTCTGTCCCTATGTCCCTTTGTATGCTTAAATTTTTAAAACTAAGCAACGGATTTTGATGCGTTTTTTTTTATCAGATAAAGCGATTGATGAGGAAGGTTTCTATGATATTATAAAGGGGGAAGGTTTGATTTTTTGTTTGTTTGAAATGAATAGGCTCCAAATTTACTGAAACGATTGCAAAAATTCTTTCAGTTTTAGAATGCTACATTAGGCTTGAGTCCCATAGGTGCAGTAGAAGCCAAGTTATGCAGGCGAAGCTGGGTGAAACTGCTATTATTTAATAACCGCGTGAAGCCGGGGAGGGCCGCTAGTAAGTACATAAATCTCCTGATAATACAAACGTGCCCTATAGTCCATATATGCTATAGGTGTAACGCTGTCCTGTGGCTGGGTTGCTAGGCTAACTGTTCAAGTATACCGGATCCGTTACCCTCCAGACTGAAATAAGACGATGTCAATGAATGCAGGAATAAGTTAGGTGGTGGATCGCTGCTCTGGCAAGTTGATGCACAGCACTGTACCACCAATGGTCTTGTTAGTTATGACCTATTTATTAAACCACCCCTTTAACTAGCTGGCTGATGGAGAAGAAAGGAGCATATTTCACTCAATGGGCCCGGACCAACACGGAGAAAACAAAAATGATACTAAAGTGAACGAGCACATCTTTCTTCTGATTTACACATCGTATAACCACAGATTTTTTGTAGCGCTATGATGTTCAAAGCATTTATCTTTTAAAAATAAGTTAATAAATACGAAAAAATATAAATTTTTGGATTGTTGTATAAGTCAGCTATTTTCTTCAACCGAACAATTTATTTATTTTCATTAAATGTTTGTATGGCAGCATATTAATTGTTTTAGGTACTGTGAGATGCATAATATTTTGAGAACTTGGTTATTAAGGTTAATAAAAAAAAGTTTATTATTTTTCAGCTGCATTGCTTTCCCGATGATAAGATATAACCGTGGCCTACAGAGACCATGGATATTACAGGTGCTGTTGCCTGAGGCTGGGATAGAAAGTCTATTGTAGAGTTAGAAACTCTATTTGACCTCCAGACTGGAACATGACGGGGTCATTATGGCGGCAGGAATAAGTAAGACGGTGTACCCCTACCTGAGCAAGTTGTTGCATACCGTCAGTTGAAAAGTTAAAGGAATTTACTTTCTAAATTTCGTTAATAATAATTTACCCCTATTTCCATAAGGGCCACTTGCACGTTCCTGGGTTAAGTATTTAACACTGAGTTAACTCCAACTTGGGTTAAATCTCCTTACATTTGACAGTTTAACTCAATATTAAATGTAACCCGGGAATGTGCAAGTGGCCCAAAGAGTTGAGTTTTCTTTTTACATTTATTTGATACCAATAACGAGTTATAAAGTGACCTAAATAAAGAAAAATACACATCTCCACATTAATACAGTCAACAAAAATCGTAAGTTTTAAAGCATGAACAAATCAAAACTACGGCATTAGAAAATGTTATTTTGAAGATATAAAATATGAGGCATTTCGATATTACATTTGTTTAAACCAATAAATCTGTTTCTAACTTATTCTTAAAGTGTATCTAGTGTTTTGGCTTCGTTGTTGCTTTGGAAAACCAATCTTAATATAGTGTTGTTGCCAAATGCTGTTTTCGCCTCAATTGGGATATTTCTCGCCTCCAGTTCTACATTCAAGTAGAAATTTATTCAACACAACCCAGTTCGATTTTATTCAAATCGAGTTTTGTATTTCAAAGATATCTTTGTAATAACTTTTCTGTTGTTTAAATATTTCTACACTACACGGTTGAATTTCATAAATTTTGTATTAACTTGATAATATTCTTGCTTCCAAATTCATGTTATAAATGTGTTGTGTGTTACACTTTCATGTCTAAACAACTAGAAATACATTCCGTATCTCTATATATTAATACGTGATGCCAAAACTTTGGACCACTTTTTATGAAAATTGTGGGGACGCAGGAGCATACAATTTGGCACACTTATAGTTTATGTGTGGGAGAAGTTAATATTTTTCAATAATCATACTTATAAAGTACATTAAATCAATAAAAAAAACATTACCCACACTAACATGCATTTAACACAAACAAACAAATATATGATGATAACAATAAAAGATGGCACAGATGGTACACACTAAAAAGTTTGGAAACAAAGTAGTTGGTCTTGCGAAATGAAGATGGCGTTCTTATTAACAAGATATTAAAATTTATTAGGGTTAATTTTAATATCTTGTTAGTTAATTTCGACCAATGGGCGACCACTAGTATAGTTAAATACCCGAGCTCTAATATATTATTCTACTTTTTTTCATAAATCTATCGTTAAATGCCTGCAATGAAACAATAGATGAAAGCTTGTATCAAGAAGAAGATACTTATTATGGTTAATTTTAATATCTTCTTAGTTGATTTCGACCAATGGGCG
>NJDD01005114.1:129222-145783 GCA_002245505.1 Calephelis nemesis | reverse complement strand
GCGGGAATTATCCATAGAGACCGCGCTCTTGCATAGCCTAACATCCCGGCCTCAGGTTGGCAACGCACCATTACCTTTTGGTGTCTCTAGGCGGCGAAAATTTCTTACCATCAGGAAATCCGTCTGCTTGTTGCCTTCCAACATCATAAAAAAAATATGTAAAAATTGCCTAGAAGTTTTAAGAATTTAAATTATACACGATTTAGAAAACAGCTTCATCAGTGGTTATTACAAGACCAATTTTATTCTGTTAAAGACTATTTAATTTACTATGACAAAAAAAATGTTCCATGTAAGTATCTTCTTTACGCCCACATCCCCGAAGAGGTAGGCAGAGGCACAACCAGGGCACCCACGGCTAGCCGAAGACACTAAGTCCCACAATGTGATAGGTGGCAAGCATATCCGCCAACCGGGCACATTTCCAATCCCGACCAACATTTTTTTTATTAGAAAATTGGAAAAATCCAATTTTTCTTTTTTGTTGGCCGACCCGGGATTCGAACCCGGGACCTCATGCAGTCAAATCCAACACCCGGACCGCTAGACCACAGAGGCGACAAGAAATAGAACTGAATGTAAATGGTAAATTTAGTACCATGTAAGTACTAAAGAAATAGTAGATAATTTACAAAAACGCTTTCTTTACGTCGTTCAAATAAGTTTCTTAATTTATACCGCACATCTTATATTGACAAGTGTGTATTTAATACTTAAATTGTTTATAATAATATTCCCTAAGTTTATTTTTGACCTTTAATTTTAGACATAAATCTTAAATTTATTTTACGATTGAGTAATAAAGTATTTTGACATGTGTTTTGTCATAGGATAAATATTATCGCTATAATTTTTAAATGTTTATATTTTGATGTTGAAATTAAAATTGTGTTTTAAATCTAATTTTTAAAAAGATAACAAAAAAATTGTGAAATAGGCGTGTCCCTACTTTTACTACATCAAAACATCCTAACTTGTAACCTGCTTTGCAAAATAATTTATTTGAATTTAAAAATCGGTGAAAAAGTAATTTAGGCAATCAGAAAAACTATGAAATTATATAAAACTAGCTGTCCCGGCGAACTTCGTTCCACCCGTTCAGTTTGGAAAAAAATAAAGTATTGTTTTTCCCATTTTCCGTGCAATTTTTCCGGGTTTTCTCTTCATAAGAACCTTTTTCTGACAATAACTAACACAACTAAAAAATAATTAGCGAAATCGGTCCAGTCGCTCGGAAGTTATGCGCTTACCAACACATGTAGCAATTCATTTTTATATTATAGATGGCATAGAATTTCGGAACGTTATGGACTTAGGTTACCTAAATTGAAAGAATGTTTAATGAAGCGTTTTGTGGAAAAATACAAAATTCTTAGCCATTTTATATAATTTTATAGTTTTTCTTAGGACCGCTTTAGGGTTTGACCGCCTCGTTGGTCGAGTGGCTAACGTACACGCTTAACTACATCGACCAAACGCGAGGCTCGGGTTCGATTCCCGACGGGGGCAGGCATTTGTGTGATGAACATTTAGATGTTTGCATTTCCGGGTCTGGGTGTTTATTAAATTTATTCTGGTATCTATTTAAGTATTTCTATGTATTAGGATCGTTGACTAACACCCATAACACAAGCATATAATTTGCTTAGGTACTTTGGGGTTAGATTCAATTCGTGTGATTTGTCCAAGGATATTTATTTATTATTTATTTATTTATTTTCTGATTGCCTAAATTACTTTTTCACCACTTTTTAAAATTTTCTTGTTGTGTTCTTGTACTCAAAGATCTACTGAGTATCATTTACTTCACTGTACGAGAGAATCTTGGGTTAAAGCAATTAGTAAAATGTAATACATAGTTAAATGTTAGGATAAATTGTTATCGCTTAACATAACTGCCGACGTATCCGATCCCGAAAATCACCCAACCAAGAATCCTTTCCAAATTACACTTCGCCATTTTCTTCATTTAACAAATTGATGGAACTTGTTTGCGAAGCATGTTCCACGCTAATATACCTCTTAACTAAACGCAGTTAAGTCGAAAATCCTTTGTTTGATAATAAAAGCCATGGAAACTTCCGCCCAAAAGATAAGGTCGATTTTCTGGCTACGTTTGTGTAAACGAAAATCAATTTTATCGGTAAGATATAAAGTTGGTGTTTGTGTAGCGTTGGTCGGGGTGGGGTTGAATTGTGGTGCAAGTTTGTAATTAATAAAACGCTCTCGATTACAAGTGCCTTTCCGCACTGGGATTTGGGGGGATATGTGTACAAAGACGAGGAGCAGCTGAATATCCTTAGCTTGTAATATGAAGACGTTTCAATGATTCTATTACAAACTGTTCGTTGATCATATTATTAATTTGTTTTTGAAGTTATACCTACTTCTTTTGGCGCGTTAGGAAAAAAATGATAAGGGTAAATTTTTACGATGAGCGCGCACACCGTCACAAAAAACCGACATGATGAAGTTAGCTATAGATAACATTTTAGTTTTTCAAAAAAAGGTACCAACAAAGTAAAAGTAAGGACATCTACGTATGTTTGCGTGAGAACTGACAACTGTATTCACAATATTTCTTTATTTCTATGGTTAGTGTCATTTTGTCTACACATGTAAAATAAGGCAAAAGATAAAATTTTTGAAAAGGTTTTTATCTTATTACGCCGAAGAAGTATAACTTCTAACGCGTGTACATAAGTACACACACATTTTTTTTATGACATTGGAAGGCAAACAAGCAGGCGGATTTCCTGATGGTAAGAAATTCCCGCCGCCTAGAGACACCAAAGGTGGTAATGGTGCGTTGCCAACCAGAGGCCGGGTTGTTAGGCCTCGAGCAAAAGTAAGTTAACCGGCTACCTTACCCTCCGAATCGAAAAACGTCATGACGTTATGGCGGCAATAATAGGTAAGGCGGTGGTACCAATCCGGGTGAGTCGCTGCGAAACTCTACCTCCTAGTCAGATGTCACGGTGTTAGTGACGGAAAGCCTATGCTCGCCTTTGTTAAAATTGACTGCATCTATTCTATCAAAAGTTTATGGTTGTGAATATGTGTTTGCTTACACGGTTTGTTAATTACTTCTGTACTTAGAATTTACTAGTAGCTATTTTATAAAGATGAAAAAGTATAAATATGAAATAGCTCTGTATGAATTACGCCGGAACCAACCACAAAACATGCTAGATAGTTGTCTTTTCTTATGGATATCTCTTATTGACGATATACACCTAACATCCTATTATTAATATTATAAATGCGAAAGTTTGTATGTATGGATGTTTGTTACTCTTTCACGCAAAAACTACAAAGCCGATTACGATGAAATTTGGTATGTAGGTAGCTGAAGACCCAGAATAACATATAGGCTACTTTTTATCCCGGAGTTCCCGCGGGATTGGGACTTACGCGGGTGAAACCGCGGGGCGCAGCTAGTGAAAAAATAATTGAGGAAATGACATAAATTAAAAAAAAAGTAATGAATTGGGTGTGTAAGAAATCGTATAGCAAAAGGTGTTTGGAGTAATATTAACATAAGTTGTATGGTGCTGCATAGTTTACACTATAAATAAGTTAAAAGGAAAACTAATACCTACTTGATATTCAACAGGGTTTAATACTTTAAGAACTTTTATTTAATAATACAATTTAACAACACACATGTCTTGTAACACCATGTTTTAATTAATTCAAGAAGTAAATCTTGTTCAGGCAGCTGTCCAACAAATCATAATAGTTTTTCAGTGCTCCACTATAATAAACCTTATAATGATACCTTACTAACTTATCTTATTCAGTATATTAAGTGTAAAGTCACGGGACTATCCCTGGCCGTTTCTAGTGTAATATTACCATAGAATATTACAGAGCCTCTACCATGAGTTTGTATAGATTAAGTTCAGTAAGTTACGTGTCGAAATCTATGACACTTTTGGTCTAAAGATGTGTTTCTCTTAGTTACCACTAGAGGCTCTGTTTAAAGTTTTCGTACAAATAATTGACAGCGACGGTAGCGAGTGTAGTAAAATAGACAGGCCGTAAACTCATGGTAAGGGCCCAGAATAAGTGAAATATTGATCTTGACATGTCAAACATTAATTTGAAGACCAACCGAACGCTTAGCGTTTGGGCGGGCAAAATATTTTAACAATTGTCACGTCTAAACATCGAAATGATTTTCACGATATTTATATATCCTGTTCACCATTAGGACGTATTTTACTAATAACACAAACACTCGTAAATTATATTTTAATGTTTCCGGTCAACCAATATGTTGCCAATGTGGTGTTAAAAATTAATAGCGGGTTTTATCACTATTTTCAATTGGCAACACTTATGTGACGACGGAGGAAACGGATGTCTATTATATCATTCGAATATGTTTTAAAAAACACGAAAAACTCATGAAAGTGTCTTGTGGAAGCCGTAAAGAGTTTTATTTATAGAGTATAACTTTGTGACCAATTTGCCCCGAGATGTTTTATATATTTTTTAATGTGTTCGTTCTGATTTAATAAATTATTTCAATACTTAATGTTTATTTTTCGATTTGTTAGATCATTTTGTAGGTATTATTTACAAATTAAACCGAAACCGAACCGAAATATTTACAAATTTTGTAAAGATTTATAAAGAAAGATTTTGTAATGCCACAAATGGTCGACCGATGATGAATGTTTGATAAGAATATTTGTTTTTATTTAATTATTTTGTGTTACTATCGATACAACCGTATTGCAAGCATTACCTAGATATTTTTTACAGATAAAGATTATTATGTCATAAGATATCATTAACAAACATATTTTTTATTGTTACAGTAAAAGACCACCTACAGCATTCGGATTTGGAGGCGGATGACGTAGAAACAGACGACCAAACTTCAAACATAGACGATGACATATTAACACAATCTGATCTTGACGAAAATGGAGATCCAAAGAGTCCTCACAGTTCTAGTTCAAAGAAGGGCAAGAATGGATCTTCTAGAGATTCCAAAGGGGGGACGAAGCCTAGAAGAGCGAGAACGGCGTTTACATACGAACAATTGGTGTCGCTGGAGAATAAGTTTAAAACGACGAGATATTTGTCCGTGTGCGAGAGGCTTAATTTAGCGTTAAGTCTTAGTTTAACGGAAACACAGGTTTGTGTTTTAATTTACTTATTTTGCTACGATTAACCTGCTATTTAGATGCTACGATTAACCCGCGACAGAAAAAGAGGAAGGTTATAAGTTTGTCGTCTATGTTAGAGGTCACCGAACTGTTCTGATGGTAAGAGACAACCGTGGCGTCCACCAAAGTAGATGTTACAGGTGCGTCGCTGTCCCGAGACCGGGTGAAAGGCCTATTGTTCATTTACCGGCTATCTTTTCCTCCAGATTCGAAACGTGACAGAGACATAATGGCGGCAAGAATAGGTTTTTTTTTTGACTAATTTGTTGCTAATCTCGCGATTTTATGCAACTTCACCGAGCTTTAAGGCGGTGTATTCCTACCATTCTTAAAAATATTTTTTCTTTCGTAAACTAGTTTGTAACTAGCAGAATCGTCTTAAAATAGATGGTAATTGCCAGTACCCCAAAAGAAAAAGAAGAAGTTGCTCTACTCCTATAAGTGTTGTTGGTAATGGCCTGTATCTTAACCTGTTCTAGCCTCTAATTAGCTGCCTCGCAGAAAGACAGATATCCTGTATAGTATTGTTATTACTGGTTCTATTGGTCTATCTGGGTTACAATAACTCCTAAACGACCACTTTCGATGCGGATTGTTTGTTTGAAATCTGGCATAACCGGGATGGTACTTAAATACAGATAACTACGTTTCTCGGGGGTTATTGAACATTATGAATTTTATGACTATGTCCTTACTAGCTTCCACCCGCGACTTCGTCTGCGTGAAATAATTAATTCATTGGTATTCCACTCCTTTTAATCTTATAATATATACATGGTGTATTTGACACCGTAAAAAAAACTTCTGTGGTAGTGTAGATACATATCAGAATTCAAAATTCCTTGAACAGTTTTTGTCGGAAACAAGTGGTTAAATATTTAGCAATTTTTCAGCCCGCAATGTATATCAAAGTATATGATTTGCCCGCGCATTTGCAAGCTGTAAGTGCCGACCTAATAAGCTGTTTTATTGTATTGCTGTTTTTAGTGAAAATGTATTATTTATTTGATATTAAATGAAATCGAACTGCGTTAGATAGTAATAATTAAATAATAGTGAAATCAGTAAAAATACTATTATTTTTTAAAAATCATTAAATTTCCGACACAAAATTCCAACTACATATGCATGTCTAACATGTACAGAATCCATGGTTGCATTTTTCGTTACGCTGTCATTTACACGGTGTAAAAGCCTATAAACTTAGATAGAATTATTCGAATCGGACCAGTAGTTTCTGAGATTAACGCGTTCAAGCAAACAAACTAACAAACAAACTCTTTCGCTTTATAATATTAGTATAAATAAATAACAAGTTACAGTTCCTATTGGTAAAAAATACACGCTACCAATTACTTAGCTATAAAAGAGGTCGATTGTGCTTTTTCAATATTTAGCTAGGCAATTACGAATATTCACTAAGTATAGTACCTATAGTATCGGCTAGTCTACGTTATCGGCACATGACATGGGCTACATATTATAAGTATAGTAACTGCAAGGTTTTACCCGTTGATAGGGTTTTGTGTCGGCTTGTTCAGATTGTTGATTGTCTGTTATTCTTATCTAATGGGGTTAGAATGAATATAACGTACCACGAGGTATCTTCGTGAATTACAACTTCTGCTATATCTGTAGTTTATTTGATATTTTCCATCGTCGGCGCTTGGTAAAACTTCCAAATATTCATATTTTTAAATGAAGAAACACTTGTACTGTTTTACGTATCACGATACGATACGTACAATACGTAAAACTGTTTTACGTATCACGATACAAGTGTTTCTTCATTTAAAAATATGAATATCTGTAGGTATTCGTGGATTAAGCTCAATGTTTTAGTTTCAATGTACTCGTAGAACTCTAATAACGTTTGTTTCAGTACCAAGAACTTTTTCTACCCGAACAGACAATTTTTTCAATCTTATGACATCAAAAATGCCACCATTCCCCATTGAATGCCTTTATCATTTGATCTTAAAAAAGTCATGTAAACATTATTTTACTTTCAGGTCAAAATTTGGTTTCAAAATCGACGAACAAAGTGGAAAAAGCAGAACCCGGGTATGGACGTGAATAGTCCTACTGTTCCTCCTCCTCCAGCTGGTGCTTTCCCTTCTGGTCACTACCCAAGTGGTCTACTATACTCCCATGGAGTCCCATACCCTTTTACAGGCCCTGGACCATACGCTCCCTACTTCCACCACCTGGCCGCTAATCATCATCACAGCCATAGTTCCATAGGACATTCTCACACGTGATTATGGCAGCGGCCTGGATCCCACGATCCGAGGGTCGAGAAAGACAATGAAAATAGTTGTGGACTATCAAACTAGTGTTATAGTCATAGTCTGGTATAGGACTATATCTCACTAGGATAGCTGTGGAAAAACACCAAAGTTAAAATGACCTTTCAACATGCAGAAGCAAGAGTAGAAAACCGGAGTCTGAGACCTAGTACCTAAATGTGAGGAAAATTTTAGATTAAATATAATGAATGGATGAAAATATAATAAACGATCATAATATCAATGGTAAATAATTTACGCAAACATACCTCATTTGTGGGGCTAGTATGCGCGCATAGAGAAAAAACTCTATATTATTTCGAACATTGTTTATAATGTAGACAAATGACTGATAGGCGCTTAAGCCAACGGAAGTGAAACCAAAAAGTCATTGGTCAGATGAGAGATGAGATGCGACGGGTTAAACTACCACCATTGGTGTCTTGGTGAGATATGATCCTTATTGGTAAATTTAAATTGGACAAATGTAGACATCGCAAACAGACAGAGACATACCAGACAGAGCCAGCCCGATTATTATAAAGTTTGTTTAAAGTCGAAAATAATACACTTGTCAAGCTAATAAATTATGATGTCAATAGAGTACGGCGGTCATTTTACGACCCAAGCCGTTAAAAAATAATATTCACAAATTCAAATGTCACTTCAGTTAAAATGACATCTGAATCGAGATTGAAATGAGACTTGGGTCAAATATTCAATTGATTCATCAACATTCTAAAAAACATTTTTTTTTGCTTATTAGTACCTTAAATTTTTCAATTACGTGATTACAGCTATTTATTTAATATAATATTACCTTCTGGGGCCCTACCATGAACGCTTATAGCAGTATTATTTCCATCTTGCTAAATGTCTGCCTTTATAAGCAACTTTATGGTTTACGTCATAAGGTTGTCTTTCTCGATTGACAATTAGTATTGTTGAAATAGTACTGTTTTAAGAGCTTATGGTAACCCCCCTGGTCCATTAACCTACTGGCATAAAGGCTTACGTTGCCACTAGTTACGCACCGAAAATATTAACCGGGTTACAGCTAGTCAGTCTCATGTCTGGTGTGATATTTGGCTTAAATATATAGTAATAAGTGATTGTTTTGTACATAAAAATCGTTTGTATTGTATGCCAAATGCTTAGCCTTAGAACTAAAATTTAACGTAAAGACGTTTTATAAATAATGTATCTAGAGTTATAAACACTTACCCGTTATTTGAAAACAAATCATTCAAAGGGACCGTACTACGCAAAAACGACCCAACCCACAAAATATGACTTTTGAGGTAATGGGATAATTTTGAAATGAATCGAATTGAAATGTATTTATGCTGTTCTTTGGATTGATAAATCAGTCTAAACCAAAATAAAACGGCAAAAACCTTAGATCGGTGACAATGTGGTTACATCTTACCTCTTTGACTTTAAACGCATTATTATCTAAATCTCAAAAACTACTTGCGACCCCAAAAAAATTCGGCTTTCAAACAAAAACAAATAAACCAATTACAGTTTATATAGGAAATAGTTATCCGTTAGATTTGTATTACATAGGCCTAAAGCTTCGGTCACTGTGCAGCGACGCACCTTAGACATCTCTGGTGTCTATAGGTCAATGTCATCTTCATCAGGATAGTCGTGTTCTAGTTTGCCGGGTAATGCCTTAAAAAATAAGACTAGTAACTAAAAATTCTCATTTTTAAGCGACTTATATAATAAGGAAACCTCCTTATTATTTTAATCGCTTAAAAATATGAATGTGCATTGTTGTCGGTGTCTACAAAACAATAAGGAATTCATGTTTTGGCTATTTGACAAAAACTTATTTCTTTTATTAGTTGTGGGTTGGGCTATTTATCAAAAAAATAGTTTAAGTATGTATCACTTACACGTATAGAGTTGTCTACGCAAATTTGGAAACCGTCCCAATAGGATCCGTTTTTTGAGTTTACGCAGACTTTACCAAGTTCTTGAGCACTTTTGAGAGAAGATAACTACAATGCAAATAATATGTTTTATCATCACTACATAGTATAAAAGAAATTCACTTCCTCTGTCCATATATCCCTTTGCATGCTTAAATCTATAAAACTACGGCACGGATTTTGATGCGGTTTTTAAATAGATAAAGTGATTGAAGAGGAAGGTCTATATGTATACTTCATAACCTTGCAAAGCCGGGGTGGGTCTCTAGTTATAACATAAAATAAAGATCCCGAAAAACGCATTTCTTTTAGTTAAATAAGTTCAAGATATTTCATAAAGTCATTTTGTAATAGAAAGTGTATGTATGATTCATAATGTGGAGTGTAAATATGTAATAGCAATTTACGTATTTAGTGCAATTTAAGTATTTAATGTGGAATTATGAATCAATTGTGATACTTAGGTATTTAAATAAGACGCCTATTGTTATCGTCACACTTTTATGATTTATATGGTTTTTGAAGAATGTCTTACCCAAACCTAAATCTGATGGGCTATGTCTGTTATAGTTATATAAAATTGTCAATAAGAAAAAGTAATAACATGATAATGATTCATTTAATGTTTCTAATACTTCATTTGTGGCAAATTTCTAATAATCTAATATTATTTAATAGCGAGCATTTAAAAGAAAAGCATACTTGCTGTACTGTTTTGATCTTTAGACGTAAAAATCATAAAAGTGTGGCAAATTATTAACTAATTATGTATATAACCAATAATAGATGTAAAGTACATAATTAAAGATTGTACATTATAAGTATACATATATGCTTGCGTTGCTTGCAATAATAAAAAGTGTAGTATAAATGACCCATTACTTAAAAAGAGGGAGTTGAAAAAAGATTCTCATTAAATATTGGCGATAGTGCAGTACCACAAGCTTTATACTGAAACCTGTAAGCTTATGTAAAATAAGTCTTTCTTTCTAGAAGCCATTGAAACATCATATTTCAAAACTAAGTGTTTTGAATGTCAAAATTCGATTTTTATACCACTTGTTGTATATTACGGCTTGTAGGCAAATTTGGAAAATATTACTATTTTGTTATCATCATGACATGAAACTTATGTTTGTATTTATGTTAACTTTCATTGAGTTGAAGAAAAAATGGGCGCATCCTAAATGTGCTGTTCTATCTATAGTCTACTCCTTTTTCTCATACTCGTATTTTATTTGAACTAATTGTGACTGTATTGTATTAGGATGTGGAGATCTAACTAATTTTAAAGAAATTTAACGATGCTTTTACTCCACGTCTGAGACGTACTTTACAAATAAACATTGTCAGTATAATGATAATATAAAATCCATTTGTTGAGTTCGTCTCGTTAAAACTGACCCATTTGTTTGCTAGTAATTTACCTGATTTCAATCACCAAAGAATGTAAATAAGTAAGTGGCATTCGTTGCATCACCTCTGCTTTGCGCCAATATTTGTATCAGGATCAGTATCAATATAGAAAATCACAACAAAGTTTTCGGACTCCTAAAACTAAATTAGTTATTCCTGCCGCCATAACGTCATGACGTGTTCCGGTTCGGAGGGTAAGGTAGCCGGTAAACTTACTTTTGCTCGAGGCCTAACATCCCGGCTTGTGGTTGGCAACGCACCATTACCACCTTTGGTGTCTCTAGGCGGCGGGAATTTCTTACCATCAGGAAATCCGTCTACTTGTTTGCCTTCCAATGTCATAAAAAAAAAACTAAAGCGGTTTAACTGAAAATGTTGATGTTTTACTTAGGTCACTTTGCTTAAGAAGCTGCAAAATCGTACGCATTTATCAATAACTAGCTGCGCCCCGCGGTTTCACCCGCGTAAGTCCCAATCCCGCGGGAACTCCGGGATAAAAAGTAGCCTATATGTTATTCTGGGTCTTCAGCTACCTACATACCAAATTTCATCGTAATCGGCTTTATAGTTTTTGCGTGAAAGAGTAACAAACATCCATACATACAAACTTTCGCATTTATAATATTAATAGGATAAAAGAATATTTTTTATTAAATTTAAGTTTTCCTAAATACCATGACTCAATTTAAAAAAAGTAGATATGTATACGCCGCACTTTGCATTGATGGGTTCTGTAGGATTAAAATAAGAAAATAAAATAAATTCGTAAAATTCGAGAATAGTATGTCCTTATTTTCAAATGTTATGTTTCGCCCTAACACAGGGTTTTTATGTTATATTAAAATGCCTGGGAGTCCGAAATTTTCTTGAATTTTCTTTATTGAAACTTTGATCGTTTTTGTACTATATAACATAGAATCAAGATGAGAGTATGGGTATAGGGAACCAGCGGTAAATGGAAAATGTTCAATAAATAAATTAATTTATTACAGAGCATTACATATACTTCATATATATGAACTATAGATATGCTGGTGTTTCGGCTATGTTCGTTAATAAATTGCTAGTTTAAAAAAAACATGAATGTTTCAAAACAAGACTCTTATATATTTTAGAATAATATTTTGTATAATTATGCTTGAATGATGTTTGGTAGTAATTTAGTAGGTAAATAACTGTCTCACGGGACAATCGTTTTTTGATACCTATATTAATTATTTAACTCCCCAAAAAAATCATAACTAGCGAATATACATCGAATATTTCATAGAAGAACTGTTTCTATGAAATATTTTTATTATTTATCACGCGAACAAAAACACCGTGATACCAGATTTTTATACGTACTTAATATTTCTATGACCTAATACCTAAACAAAGTTAATGTATCAGATACAATGCAGATTTCTTTTCATAAATTGCATGTAAATTTAGCACCCGTTTGTAACTATCAGTACTTGTATGAATAAATAAAAAACCTGATAAACAAAAAGCGATATAAAGAAAGAAAATTCACTACTCCTACCCTGTTTCCATCTATCCAGACTGTCTCAATGGTAATTGTAATGGTCTAGATGTACGATATCGATGCTCAACGCTGTAATATAAGCTAAGTGAGGATATTGAATTCGATGTTGATATTAAATATAGTTTCCAGTTTATATGGTTTTATTTCAGCCCATGCGTTTAGTTTCTATTAGTAATTTTCCCCCGTGTTGGTCCGGGCTCCTTTGTAGAATAGACCATCTGCCTTCCTTGCCAGGCAGCTCGTAAAAGGCGAGTAAAGGCTCACTGTCACTAACACCGTGAATTCTGACTAGGTGGTAGAGTTTAGCAGCGACTCGCCCGGATTGGTACCACCGCCTTACCTATTCCTGCCGCCATAACGTCATGACGTGTTCCGGTTCGGAGGGTAAGGTAGCCGGTAAACTTACTTTTGCTCGAGGCCTAACATCCCGGCTCCAGGTTGGCAACGCACCATTACCACCTTTGGTGTCTCTAGGCGGCGTGAATTTCTTACCATCAGGAAATCCGTCTGCTTGTTTGCCTTCCAATATCATAAACAAAAAAAAATTGAAATAAAGTAATTTTCGACGTCGTGACGAGACGACCTTATAACCCGCTAGTAATTCCACTAGTGCAGTAAGAGCTTAGTGTCTATGGACGATTGTAATCTCTTACCATCAGGAAAGCCGCCTGTTCTTTATCTAACCTATAACATAAAGAAAAAAATCAAACTATTAATATTGCCAGTGGCAATGAAGGACTTGTTATTCCACTACTACTTTCTATTGGAAGTGATTGTAAAGTTATGCAGTGTTTATGTCTGCGCCACTACTATTCCTGCTGTCATTACGTCAGTGCTAACATTTGTTGAGGATTAGAAGAGTGTATAGCTGGTATATTAATAAGAGGCTCATCCCAGTCTTATTTTGACGATGCGTCATCACATCTTTGGTATCGATATGCGAAATGCATTTTTTGAGGTAAGAAAATCCGTCTGTTTGCCTTCCTATGGTTTAAAAACCGTAAATAGTCAACTACAACTGATATAAGCGTAGAGTACACAATAATCAATGTAATATTAAGGCTGATGACCACTGGCAAGATAATATTTGAGAGACATCGTGAGAAATCAGAAACCAAATTTGACTATTCGTTTAGCTCAAACTACTTGCTGCAATCCTCTCAATTTAGACTTTCTCATTTTTCTAATAAAAAATAACCTTGCTCAATTTATAATTATTACTTACTCTTTATTATACACTACAGAAATCACAGAAAAATTAAATGCTAAAAACGTAAAAACAAGAGGTGAGGTTATCTCTAATTAAAGAAATTTCTTCCAATCAACCCGTTAATGGAAAATAAATAATAAATATCCCTGGACAAATCACACAAATTGAATCTAACCCCAAAGTAAGCAAATGATATGCTTGTGTTATGGGTGTTAGCCAACGATACTAATACGAATACTTAAATAGATACCAGAATAAATTTAATAAACACCCAAACTCGGAACTGCAGAAATCTAAATGTTCATCACACAAATGCCCGCCCCCGTCGGGAATCGAACCCGAGCCTCGCGGTTGGTCGGTGTAGTTAGGCGTGTAATAATAAATAATAAATGAAACAAGTAGACCTGGGGCCTTACCATGAACGCTTAAAGCAGTATTATTTCCATCTTGCTTAGTGTCTGCCTTTATAAGCAACTTTATAGTATACGTCTTAAGGTTGTCTTTCTCGACTGACAATTAATATTGTTGAAATAGTACTGTTTTAAGAGCTTACGGTAACCCCCCTGGTGTAAAAAAAAACTAAATATGACTAATTAATGAATATAGGTACCTACTAAAATATGATAACATGAAATGAGCATAAATAAACTTGAGAAATTGTTCCTTTAATTGTTTTTGAAGTTATACATCTTTTGGCACGTTAGGAAAAAATAATGAGGGTAAATTTTTACGATGCGCGCACACCGTCACGAAAAACCAACATGATGAAGTTAGCTATAGATAACATTTTAGTTTTTATTAAATATTAAATAAACTTTATTTAACTAAATCATGCATTATAATAAATCTTTTAATTTATTAAATACCCTTTTTTCTATGGTTAGTGTAATTTTGTCTACAAATGTAAAATAAGGCAAAAGATAAAATTTTTAAAGATATTTTTATCTTATTACGCCGAAGAAGTATAACTTCTACCGCGTGTACATAAGTACACACACAATTTTTTTGAAAGAAATAAGTGTTTCAAATTTCACGATTTTCATTAAGAGATGAGTTCCATAATCTTACAGCTTGAGCTGAGAATGAATACGAATAGGCAGCAGAATGACAAGTGGTAAATCTTAAAATATATCGTAAATTGCAAAAGTAGGTAATATAGTATGATTAAGTTACATACGTTTAATTGACGATTGAATCTTAACACGTGAAAGCATTGTATTATCGTATCGCCCAGTATCGTCGACGTCGCTTGGTGTGACCACTCAGCAAAAGGCGATATTTTACTAGGTGAGAGAATTTCTCAGCGACTCGCCCGGATTGGTACCACCGCCTTATCTATTCCTGTCGCCATAATGTCAGTTCTTGCCATGTTCCGGTTCGGAGGATAAGGTAGCCAATAAACTTACTTTTGCTCTAGGTCTAACATCCCGGCCTCAGTTGGGCAACGCACCCTTACCACTTTTTGTATCTCTAGGCGGCGTGAATTTCTTGTCATCAGGAAATCCGTCTGCTTGTTTGCCTTCCAATATCATAAAAAACACTTTTTTGTAGTTACGTGCATATTTTATTGTGTACTACTGCGTATGTCTTTAAAGCTTTGACCTCTTGCAGCTTTCCTCTTCTGCGATATCCCCTTTGTGCACTCTTATACGAAAGTGGTTACGGGTTTTATTCAATTTTTTTGCCACTTGATACTCTCGTACACTTACACGTACAATTACCATTTCTTTTTAAATCGTGCAAAGTATGAAACATACGTAGCTACCTGCTACATGTCATAACATTTTAAAATATTAAATGTATCACATGGCTGCTTAGTGCTTTTACAATATGAACTATGAACGTTTTAAAACAACGATTCTCTATAAAGGTGTCAAATAGACATAAAAGCGGTCAAGTGCGATTTGCGAGTCGGATTCATCCTTAAATGGTTAATGGTAATGGTGGTAGTAGGAGCAATCATGGTAATATAAATAATGTTTCGGTTCATTCATTGATTCAGAAGCACTACACAGTGGTTACAGTTTGTAAATAATTATGAAATTTGTGTGATTCTCAAATGCATAGCGGCATCACTTAACAGTAAAGTTTAACTATTTTAAGTGTTGGTGTTACAGTACCAAATAAAACTGTTTCCTAAATCTCATTCAAATTAATTTTCGGTGAAAATACACAGGCTAATGTGTATTTTCACCGAAAATTCATCATATATATTTTTAGTTTTATCTTTCTCTTTTTATAGAAGACGAAGAAGGAGGGGGGCGCAGATTTCACGATTTTTAAGTGACTCTCGAACAAATTATTCATATTACAAAAAAAATGGTAGAAACCTCAATATTAATTTGGAAGGCCTTTCCATATATACCCCATACTTATGTACAGGTTACGTTTTGGTCTTTGGCTACGAAACCCCTAAAATGAAAATAAAATACATTTAAAGCGACTTTATCATAAGTCAGGACGTCTTGTACTCTTGCAGAGCAAACGATCAAATAGATTATTCCTAATCTCTACGTTTTAAAATGATATCTAACATAGGTATGTACTCAGATTTTTCACGGACCCAAGTTGTGTCGAAGCCTCTGATACGAGTTTACGGCGCTATAACGGTGCTATAAATATACGAGTAACTGAGTAAACTAATTTTCAGACCTAAAGCGCTGTAGATTTCGATACGTAAATTATAGAACATAATCTGTAATCTAATATATAAAATTCTCGAGTCACGGTGTGCGTAATTGAACTCCTCTGAAACCGCTCGACCGATTCTCTTGAAATTTTGTAAGCATATTGAACAGTTTTGAGGATCCGCCAACATCTATTTTTCATACCCCTAAGTGATAAGGGTGACCCACTCCAATTTTTTCTGCTAAAATCACAATAAACGTATAGCAGAACAACGTCTGTTGGGTCAGCTAGTTACTTATAAATTGCACTGATAGGTTATATATAGTATGAGACGTTCATAACATAACGCATACAGTGGCGGGCGGTGC
>NJDD01005114.1:110652-129211 GCA_002245505.1 Calephelis nemesis | reverse complement strand
CTTGTGCCTTTTTAGAAGTTTGAGCCGGGTTTTCTTTCAGCGTTTTTGAATAAATAAATAAATATCCCTGGACAAACGCACACAAATTGAATCTAACCCCAAAGTAAGCAAATTATATGCTTGTTATATAATGGGTGTTAGTCAACGATACTAATACATAGAAATACTGAAATAGATACCAGAATAAATTAAATAAACACCCAGACCCAGAAATGCAGACATCTAAATGTTCATCACACAAATGTGTGCCCCCGCTGGGAATCGAACCCGAGCCTCGCGGTAGGTCGATGTAGTTAGGCGTATACGCTAGCCACTCGACCAATGAGGCGGTTCTTACTTTACTTAAACATACATTGTATTGTATTGTTAAATAATTTTTCGACGTCCCTTGCTAACTGGCGCCTAGAGCGACCGCTCTCTTACTCTGCCCCTGGGCAGGATTGAGTGAAGATTATTAAAATCTGCTTAACTCTAGAACTATTTCAATTGAAGGAACGGAAATCCTATCCTATTCTTATATTCCTAGTTTGTGGTCGGTTTCAAAATCCACCATAATTATATTTCGCACTAACTATGGGGTATAAACTCATCAGGGTGGTGTAAAGTTAACCATATACTGCCAGTGTCATTCATAGACAGCCACTTCTACCACCGTTATGGCCAGCTGGAGGAGCTTATATGTTATGGTGACTGGTGAGTGATCACTACCATAGTCCGTACTTAGGTAAGTAATCCTAAGTAATCAAGATCTAAAAAAGATGACTAATCAAGTAAGTCATCCCCAACTTAAGAAATCTCACAGCTGATGCGAGAATATAAAAAACAGTATTTTTATATTGTGATTGTCAGACAGATTAATATTTTGATGCTATGATGATATGTTAATTAAGTAAGTAAGTATCTTCAGGCCCATATCCCCGAAGAGGTAGGCAGAGGCACAACCAGGGCACCCACGACTAGACTAAGATACTAAGTCCCATAATGTGATAGGTGGCATGCCTATCGCCAACCGCGCACGTTTCTAATGCCGACCAACATTTTTTTTTATTAGAAAATTGGATAAATCCAATTTTCTTTTTGTTGGCCGACCCGGGATTCGAACCCGAGACCTCATGCAGTCAAGTCCAACACCCGGACCGCTCGACCACAGCGGCGATATATTAATTGATGTATTTTTTTAAGGAAAGCTTAATTAGATGACTACCTGGTAATATATATATCAGTATATTTATATACTTATATAATATATATAATATAAATATCAGCAGCTTCACTTGCTCCAGTTTGGAGTAAGCCGGTAAACTTACGCAAAAGACTTGAGATCCCAGTTTGAGACTCGGCAACTCATCTTTATGGTCTTTGGTAGACATATGCGACGTGAATTTCTTACCATCAGGAAGTTCATCTGAATTTGCGTATTCTAATCTTTAAAGACTTAGCGTCAAATTAGGTGGTACTCTAGATATTTTTTTTACCGTACCTAATAAGAGGCGAGCACGCCGACGGATTTGCTGTTGGTAGGAAATTACAGTGACTATTGCCAATACGTATAGCAGTAGTAGTTGCTATCCTGAGGCTGGGATATTTAGGGCCCCATACTCGGTCAGCCAGAAGAGCCAATCACCGCGCTCCCCCGTTCTATGATTACTATGAACAATGGCGCTCTAAAGTAAACGTCTTAAGCGACAAATCACTATTTTTAACACTATACAAGTAATTTGAAAAAAAATTATAAAAACTGAAACACTTATCTTTTAGGTATAGTACTTATCTATGTTTACGTTAAATCTGGTGTCGATATTTTCATATTTGAAGTAGACGGTTAACTTTTTGATTTTTTCTATAGAGCAAAGTGAAATGAATCGTGTTTTGGAAACACTAGTCTAGTAAAGCATATTCATGTTAATCTTTTGTATTTTTGTCAGCAAGATCCATCATTGCTTTGTATGAAAAAAAAAACAGTAAACTGCTGACGTATTTTAGCGTATATGCCCCCTTAAGCCCCTTGCGTAAGATAATTTACCAGCTACATTTGTTTCCAAAACTGCAACAAGATAGTAGCGAACGCTGATGTTAGTGTGGGTGGAAAACGTAGAGCGATTGTACCAATCAGGGTGAGCTGTTGCGAAACTCTACATATTTAAGTTATATCCACGGTCTAAATCAAACCCACTTCTGACTGGCTCCTTGATAGTGAACTAGTTGGACTACATTTTTCAATAGGGATAAGAAACAATTCAAGGAAATAGCACAAAAACCAACGTGGTATCTACAACCATTTTTTCTTATTAGCGGGTAATTCTTCCTAACATTCAATTTTAATAACTCTACTGTACTTCTCTCCTTTAAAAATTTTATTTTTAAACATAATTAGATCTATTCTCGTACATTTAATTGACGTCAACTCAAGAATCCATCAAGCTTAACAAACTAAAAATGTGTTAACTGATTTTTTTGTTTCAAGGGAACACTCGGCGCCTTTTGATCGCAGATTCAAGATGGCGACGAGTCATCTGTCATTTTTAATTGTCTGTCATACCGAACGTGTTACGCGCCACCGCGAAATATATTTAGTTTATTGCGGTATAAACGAAGGTCTTATTATATCAACTGCTCCTCATTTAAGTCGCATTTTAGTATACATTATTATATTAAAAACAAGTATTCAAATTACAATATAGTGAAATTTATATTTATAAAAATTGAGAGATAAAAACGTTAACTGGCTAATCTATTAAGCATTTTATTACTATGAGAATAGAGAATATGAGATTGTCTAGTGAATAGGGTTGCTATCCGTCTAAAACGTCCTTGCTTTTTCTTATTTAAGGGGTGATCATTTCATCGGTCCATAGGTATTGGTACCTCCTTCTTAATTACTTTTCGCGGGAAGTACCTATCTACTTATTTAATAAACTATTGTAGTTTTCATGTGAAAAGACGACGAACAAGTACACGGTTCTCCTACCGGTTATAAAGCTTTTTCTCCAAGTCTACCGGCTTACGAAAGTTAATAGCCGGACTGGAACTTTGCACTGTGTTATGGCGGCAGGAATAGGTAAGACGGTGAATCCTTACCGGTGGTTCACATCACTCAAAAAATCTGTGATTTTATTGGTATTGGCCCATTCAACGCCTCTTACAAGCTGCCAGGTAGAAAGGTACATAATTTTATTCTACACGGAGGCCGCGATTCAGCAATCAAGCATGTTTTGCGACAAGTACAAAATATGATACTTATGTAGACAAGAAAAGGAGCCTGTAATAGAAAAAAGACAAAAAATAAAATTAAATAGATATTGGAAGCGTAAAAAATAAGATAATAGACTATCTTCACGCTTCCAATTTTTTACAATTAACTATAAAATAGCAAAATAAATCTGAAATGATATTTTACAACCCCATATGCACAGAGATCGAGAGCAAGAATGTTACATTCATAGTCAACTAGCAGCTGCCGGGGAAATTTAAAAAGTGGAGTTATGTCAAAATTAAACCTTTAACAAATCTTGCCTTATTAAATAGATTTTCATTAAACATACATATCTTCATGCCAAGTCCTTTACGGGGTAAGCAGAGAGTATCGAGTGCACAACCTCATGATCTTGGCAAACCTGTCAGGCTTCCTTCACATTCATTACCCTTTTCATACAAACACGTCCTTTCGGAGACTCTTGACACCACCCTCGGATAATATCCGAGCGATTTGATCGTGGAATGTCAACCTTCTTCTTCCCTGGTACCTACATCCATCCACATTCGCATTGTATATCTGCTTTGTCAATATTTTATCTGTCATTCTTTCCACATGACCTAACCAGCGGAGTATGCCCTTTTGCATTTTTACACCAACACTTTCTTTCAATCCCACTCTTTCTTAGATCTCAATTTTACGAATGCGGTCAGCGAGCGTTAGACAACACATTTTCCATAGCGCTCTAATCTCGATCGCATTTATCTTACTTTCATGCTTTTTCTGACATATCCAACTCTCGCTTTCATATAACAACGTTGGGATAAGCACAGAATTATGCAAAGTAAGTCTAGCATTTTGACTCAAAATCTCTTTTGAAATAGTGCTCTACTCACATTATTCGCTGCACACTCTCCTCTCTACATCCGCGGTGTACCTTCCATCCCTGCTAAAAGCACAATCAAGATATACAATTTCATTCACTTGCTCCAATCAATTCAATTTAATTCAAATTCAATTCAATTGATAGAATAAATTACCTGCTGTCCTGCCTGGCAGCTCGTAAGAGATGATTATACATCATCAACTAAAACTTTTACATCCGTCAAGGCTCTCTTTCAAACACCACTACTTTGGTTTTCATAGCATTCAAATGTAACATTTTGTTGATTAAACATTATTCTCTGATTCTAGATAAATACCTAATGTAGTCGTCTAATTGTGGAACCAAATTAAAAAAAAATCTAAATTGAAAATCGGAGAGTTTTGTGACATTTTTTTTCATAACTGACAACCCTACCTAAACCAGGCCAAATTATTTTTTAAATGGTTAATTAGGAAAATATTTATGATGAAATATTATATCGAGTATTTAAATAAAATTGTTGTGTATAAATCTGTTTGTTATTTGCAGTGGTGAGTTTAAAATAAATATATGTAGACATCAAAGACTATTTTAAACTAGGTGGCTCATTTTATTATTTTACATACTTTTGAAACTACACAGCAGAGTATCCTTCTGCAGCTCAGACAGACCGCAGGCGGTAATGATAGTTTATTTTTATAAAATTTAAAGAATAACAAATACAGTTTCCTGTTGTTTAGAATACACGTCGCCCATAGACAACTGATAGACACTACATATCTCAGTGGCGGGTGGTAGTCTGGGCGAGTCACTACAAAATGATTACTGTTACTGTAAGATTGTTTTTGCTATCAATTATAGTCATACTGGAATAATCAACCCTAGTAATAATACAAATAGACTGACTCCGCTTTCTTTAGGTAAAGAGAACTGGCATAAACCTGCGGTACTTAGCACTCAAGAGTCAAGCCCGCTTAAACGCATGGATGGACAAAGAGCTTCATAGCCATTTCCATCCATTTTTTATGAACTTAATTTTGATTTACGGAATTTCCCCGATTGTTGTTCCGGGTCCTCTGTATAGAATAAAAGCTTTATATAGTATAATTACCTGCCGTCCTGCCTGGCAGCTCGTAAGAGTCGATTATAGGTTACATGGGTCATTACCAACAAGACCGTTGATCCAACGTCTTACCTATTCCTGCCGCCATAATAACTCTGTCATGTTTAGGTGCAGAGGGTTAGGCAAGCGGTAGTTTGGCACAATTGGTATAACACCCCGGCCACAGGACAGCGATGCACCTACAACAGCTATGGTGTCTATAGGTTGCGGATATCTCTTACCATCAGGGGAGCCGAGTGCTTTTGTCAAAAAATATATCTTATACCTTTAAACGAGCAATTCTTGTATATATATGTATATATAATTGGAATCTCGGAATCGGCTCCAACGATTTTCATGAAAGTTAGTATATAGGGGGTTTCGGGGGCGATAAATCGATCTAGCTAGGAATCATTTTTAGAAAATGTCATATTCGTGTTTTATTGTTGTTGTTAAGTAACGAAGTCCGTTGTTAAGTAACGAAGTCAATGATTGTTTGCTTTGAGGTTAGACTTTTTAAATTTTTGTACTTAAATATTATTTCCAAAAAACACAATTTATAAAAAAAACAAAAAAAAAAGCAAAGCTCGGTCATCCAGGTACTGTATTTAAATAAAAGAAAAATCCAGCCATCTAAATATGGACAGCAGTATTCTAAATAAATCCGCTAATTCATTTGCAATTGCATCTCGGTCGCATGGTCGGTTCTGACAGAATCTTTCTCTCATTAATCAGGTTAACGATTTTTCTTAATAAAACGAAATTTAAGCAAGTTGTTACGGAAAGGATATTATATATACATACATATACAGCAAAACAGATTCATTCTCATTTCATATTTTTAAAGAAAGAAACAGTTGTACTGTTTTACTTATCACGTATAATTTATTACTTTGTAATTAATAGCCTACCGGTTTCGCTTATACAACATCATCAGGGTTAAAACTTAAACTACTAAACAATATTTTTGATGTGTAAATATAAATTCATTTATAAAGGGTAGATACAAAGAACTTTAAAACGTTATACAACCGAGTTGCCAGCTATAGATTATTTCACCACTAAATGGTGAAAAAAGTACCATTTTAGAAAATATTAAAAATCATGTCAATTGCCTCCACTAATTAATTAATTACTATATTAAATTTACTATTTTTACATAATTACAAATACAAATTGGCGACGATGGAAAGTATCAAATATATCATTCTTATTTCCTTCTCTATTAAAATTAAAAATCAACATGAAATCTTAATAAACTTGTTAAAATTCAGCGCAATAAGATCGGAAATGTAACCACATGGTTACTTAGCAGGCCTAGGATGCGCACATGTAGAGAACGGTTTTGACTTCAATCATGGATATGTTAAAAAACACGTTTCTATGTCCATGGAAGCTGACATCGACATATAGATTTTCCAGGACATAAAGTATTGTAGCTCGCACGAATTGATACAATACTAATTATCAAGTCTTTACATGTCATTGTCAAGTTCCGTGTAAACTTGTACACGTCATGTGTAAGAAATCGGCCGCAAGATAGCGATGCACCAATAACATTTATGGTGTCTGTATACTAGGCTTCCTTTTACCATCAGGTAAGGCGCCTGGTTGTTGTTTGCTATGTTATCTCTGAATATCTTCTGTCATCAACAAAGTCAAAACGAAAGAGCCCGGTACACTAGACTCAGTCAGCAATATTTGGAAATGACTTTAGTTCTTTGTTAGGAGTGTAACCTCCAGTAGTAGTCTAAAGCTAAATGGTTATGACATTGAATATCTTATTTTAAAACACAATTGGTCAAGTTATTTAACCCGACTTCTTACTTCCTATCGACATTTGACTACTCCACAAATTATAAAGTAATATGTACTACGTAGACTACTCTTGGGCTGGATTTCACCGTGGCCTTTATGGACAGTTACTTTACTCTTTGACGTAGAATTTAAACGCGATTTACATAAAAAAGGTTAGTCAATTCTTAAGAGTGTCAGTGATATCAGTTTTATTTTCAAATCAATTTTGGTCATTGTACATATTTTATTATTAAACTATTTGACGTGGTAAGTAACTAGGAGGTGAGGATAAAAATATTGTCAATTTTATAAGATTACCTGCAGTAGCTTATGAACGGGATCACAAACGCTATGTGAACTCGTTTACACTGTACTTAGTTTCACATTAGTTCAACGTCAACATCGTTAAAGAAGTTTTGGCGCCATCGAGTGGAAAGATGGTCGAAGTTTTTTCATAATTATTTAATTTCGTGTTAATATTGAGTGAAATTAATCAATTTTGTGGCATTTTGTACATTTTGTTCAGTGAAAGTGCACAAATAAAATAATCATAAAGAAATTAGCGTATCGTGTATTTCCTCGTTGCCACCAAATCGCATTACATGAGCTTGAGTAATGAGGCCACCGCTTTACCCAAGAGCCTGACATGACTTACTGACGATTTATGACTAATAACTAATTATAATTTATTAAAATTGATATGAAATTTGATGCAAATTTCTAATTGACTAATGGCGAAATACTAACGTATAGGCCAAAACCTAAAGAAAGAAAGAACATCGTTGAAATCAGCATTAAGTGCTTTACTCAGAAGTCAAATTTAAATTACACAGACAAATACGTATGTATGAACAGATATTATGTTAGGCATCCTAGCCCTACTGGACAAGAGACATCAAAGAGCCGATCGACGACATAATTATACACAACTCTGGAAACAGCAACCTTTTTTAATATCTTAATGTTGTAAATGGCAGTGTTGGACAAAGATACTACGATCCTTTCAGTAAATGGATAACTTAAGGCAATTACTGGTAAATTGTTTTATAAAATAATCGAAAATACTGTTAACAGGATTGGAAGGCAAGCATGTAGACGGATTGTTTATTGGTTAGAAACACATGAAGGCTTAAAGCACCAATTGTAGTATATTTAACCTTTTTTTGTTTAGGCTGAGATATTTAACATTTTTCTCTAACTAAGTATATATTATTTTTGTAATAGTTTTTATACTACAGGATAGGTTTTTATACTACATATACTACTTTTTTTCAGTCATTAGAGTTAACATTCAATTAAAAGAAACTGAATGCTAAAGCGAAAAAAATTGTTATAGTAGTATGAAAATGGCTCTCGCATCACACAGCACAGTGCAATTTTTTAATATTTTTTGTAATTTGAAATTTAGGTGTCGATCTGTAAATTCAAGCACAATTTCATTATATTCCGTTAGTTTTTTTTGTGTGGTTGGGAGGCAAACAAAACCAACGAGACGTAACCAACGTCGTATATAAAAAAGTATCTTCATGCCCATATCCCCGAAGTGTTGGCAGTGGCACAACCCACGACTAGCCGAAGGCACTAAGTCCTACAATGTGACAGGTGGCAAGCCTATCCTTAACCGGGCACGTATCCAATCCCGGGCAACGTTATTTTTAACAGAAAATTGAAAATATACATTTTCTAATTATTTTGTTCCCCGACCCGGGGATCGAACCCGAGATCTCAAGAATTCAAGCCCGACGCCGAACCGCTAGACCACAGATGCGATATATCGTATATATATGCAAAATAAAATAAATAAATATCCCTGGACAAGTCACACAAATTGAAGCTAAGCCCAAAGTAAGCAAATTATATGCTTGTGTTATGGGCGTAAGTCAACAATACTAATACATAGAAATACCATATATCAGAATATATTTAACAAACACCCAGACCCGAAAATGCTGACATCTAAATGTTCATCACAGAAATGACTGCCCCTGTCGGGAATCGAACCCGAGCCTCGCGGTTGGTCAATGTACGAGTAGTAAGGCGTGTACGCTAGCCAATCGACCAACGAATCGGTCAAAGGCGAAAAGATGTAAACGGTGTGTTACCAACCTGAGGCCGCAAAATCGAGCCTCTTGCATATGTTAGAAGACAATTACTACAAAAGTTTAAATAGAGATATTTAAATTAAATGTGACAGCAATAAGTGAGGAGCTATCCAGCCACTGCAGAAGTCAGTGATCAGGATCTCCTTACGTTTATTTCACAATAAACTTAAATATATAGCTTTTCTTCGGACATTTTCGACAGCCAACAAGTGGCAATTAAAAGTGACAAATGACATGATATACTCGCGCTTGTCGGCGCCGGGTTACGGCCCGTACTACTGACGGCCTCAAAGCTGCTGTTCTCTGATCTTTATTTCTCTTCTTCACGAGCTGACAGCTATACAATTATCTTCATATTTTGATGATCGTTATAGCTTCTTTGCTTCCGGGTTGTACTTTGTTTTTGTGGGGAAAAGGGTTATGAGATTTTTACCTAATTTTGATGTTACCAACAAAACATTTTTATGTAAATCTTGTTGTTACTTGCAGTTTTACCTGCGGGCATTTTTTATTGATCTTCCTACTTGGAAATTAAAAAAATATTCTAGCCGTTTTAACATAAATGAATAAAAAATATATAATGTTAGAGTAAGATGTAAGTACGCGATAATGTTCATTGTAAATCCGTTTTTTGGCGATGCAAAACTGTAACATAAAACAAAAAGGTATAGGTATAAACAACAGAAATACACGTTTTTTAATTTTATTTTAGGTACTGAGTATTAATATACGTTTTTTGATTACTAGCTTCGCACGTTCTTCTTTGTTGTTATACAAATAAATAAACTTACCTCTTGAATCTGAATCTTAAATGAAAAAAAAACTAGGTGGTAGAGTTTCGCAGCGACTCACCCTGATTGGTACCACCGCCTTACCTATTCCTGCCGCCATAACATCATGACGTGTTCCGGTTCGGAGGGTAAGGTAGCCGGTAAACTTACTTTTGCTCAAGGCCTAACATCCCGGCCTCAGGTTGGCAGCGCACCATTACCACTTTTGGTGTATCTAGGCGGCGGGAATTTCTTACCATCAGGAAATCCGTCTGCTTGATTGCCTTCCAATATCATAAAAAAAAGAATCACAATTAAAAAAAAAACTGCATCAAAACCCATTACGTAGTTTTAATGATAAAAGCATTCATAGGGACGGACAACGGAACGGACTGTTTTATGTTAAGGTACATTTTAGGTAAATAATAATAATAATAATAAATATCACTGGACAAATCACACAAATAACCCCAAAGTAAGCAAATTATATGCTTGTGTTATGGGTGTTAGTCAACGATACTATTACATAGAAATACTTAAATAGATACCAGAATTAATTTAATAAACACCCAGACCCGGAAATGCAGACATCTAAATGTTCATCACACAAATGCCTGCCCCGTCGGGAATCGAACCCGAGCCTCGCGGTTGGTCGATGTAGTTAGGCGAGTACGCTAGCCACTCGACCAACGAGGTTATTATCGTTGTCATTATAAATGCGAAATTATGTTCGTTAGTATGTTTTGAATGTTTCAGCATAAGACACGTCGTACCTGCGTATGAAATGGATACGAAACGTCTAAAGAGTGTTACGTTTAATTAATTGTAAATTGGCCGCCATTACCATTGCAGCAGGACTTTGATCGCATTTAGTTACGGTCGCAGCGGTCACGAATAATTCGACATCTACCATTAAGTATGTCTGATACATATTATACGGACAATCCTTAAAATACTCTGTTTATTTTAAGATTAGTCTCTCCGTTGGTGTATGGGGTGTACACTCCTAAAAAGATAAACTATAGTTGTGTATACTATAAATAAAATAAATAAATAAATGTCCTTGGACAAGTTACACAAATTGAATCTAACCCCAAAGTAAGCAATTTATTTGCTTGTGTTATGGGTGTTAGTCAACGATTCTAATACATAGAAATAATTAAATATATTCAAGAATAAATTTAATAAACACCCAGACCCGGAAATACAGACATCTAAATGTTCATCACACAAATGCCTGCCCCCGTCGGGAATCGAACCAAGAGCCTCGCGGTTGGTCGGTGCAGTTAGGCGTGTACGCTAGCCACTCGACCAACGAGGCGGTCAAATAATATATATAAGGCACTATAATATACCTAATCATCATAATTTTAGTACCTATGTATCGAGTTAGGGAAGACATTTAGAAAGTAAATTTAGTGACAAAATAGATGCACCCATGTTGACAAACATTGCAGTGGTTACAAACTTGATAACTAAAAGTAATGTGTATTTCTTACCACCGCTAAATCCGTCAGCAGGTTTGCCACCTAGTAAAATAACGTAGGCGTATGAAACTAATGCTTTCCGTCGTTGTCACAAAGTAAAATGACATAGATACGTTCTTATACAGAACTTGTAAAACTAGAACTGGAAAATAATAAGTACATTGTTTACTGACACATGTAAACCTATCAAATGTCTGTTTGCTTGAGAATATTATTTAGTATTTTGTACTAAGTTTACGTTAAAAAGCGTTAGCATAACGCACGTTTCAACTTGACTATTCGAGAACGTGGAAACTTAATGCTGGGGGTGCAGTAGTGCTTTACATATTTGATGTGGCCGTCGACTTGAACGTGCATCCCGAGAGCTTTGGAAGCTTCGCCCGCCGCATAAGAACTCGTTAAAGACACAAGCTCTACATTCTAAGTTTATGACCATTTCGACTTACATTTTAAAATAGTTTGAGATTACAATTTGATTTCTTTCTTCATTTTCTAAGGAATTGATCTGTGTCAAAATGTATTGGTTTTGATAAGTTTAAAAGTAAAGCAGACGGATTTTCTATTAGTGACATACACATGGTCTGGAGAAATCAAAGTTAATAATGACACTTTGCCAACCCTAAGTTGGGGTTTTAAGCTTCTTGTGTAAACGAATTTACCGGCAAGTTAAGCTCTAAAGAACTAGCTCCGACTAACTTAAAACACGAATAAAAATCTGTAAGTTGTTGAGTACAATGACGTGAGGAATGTGCAAAAAACAAATTTTATGCAAGCCAAGTGTTAAAAAAAAGTATCTTCACGCCCATATCCGAGATCCGAGAGGCACAACCAGGGCACCCACGACTAGCCGAAGATACTAAATCCCATAATGTGATAGGTGGCAAGCCTATCGCCAACCGGGCACGTTTCCAATCCCGAAAAACATTTTTTTTATTAGAAAATTGGAAAAATCCAATTTACTTTTTGTTGGCCGACCCGGGATTCGAACCCGAGACCTCATGCAGTCAAGTCCAACACCCGGACCGCTCGACATCAGAGGCGACAAGCCAAGTGTTCTTCCCAAATAGATAAGTAAAAATATTACACATGTTATGTTCCAGATTGGATGTAGTTGTTTCCATTACATACTTATACCAGAGGCTATACTTCATGCTACGTGCTAATATTAGAAATCATACATAGACTTCATGTCAAGTCCCTTGCGAGGTAGGAATATCTTCCTTTGAGTATCATGTGACTCGATTCTTGCACACCTACTTACCTTCTACCAGACTAATTATATGGAAATGATCATAGTTCATATATCTAAGTCGCAGTGATACTGTGGGTAGCCTGACCTGAACCATTCGACGTAATAATAATAAAGCTCAAATTTATAAATAAATCCTATGTTTATTATAATTGGAAACAAAGATACAAACGAATTACTTGATCGCTAGAAATACACATCAACTATAGACACCAAAAGATCCCGATACGTTACCAAACCGACTGGGGTTTTTAACATATTGTGTAAGTTTACCGGCCATCCCACTATGACAACACATGGGGCAAGCCGCGGAAATTTACTGCCCGGTTAAAAAAGTCATGAAGGAGTAATTTCATACATTTTTTAATCATGACTATGTAGACATGTACGTCTACATAGTCATGTTTAAAATGTTTGATGCTTCCGTCGTCAGGAGCAGGTATCCCAGGAGCTTCGCCCACATAAGAACTCGTTAAGGCCACAAGCTCTACATTTTAAGTTTATTACTATTTTCCTTATATTTTAAAATAGTTTGGAAAAAGAATTTCGATTTCATTAATTTTCCGAAGATAATTATTTTGCATGCTGCAAACATTAATTAAATTTTGTAGGTTTAGCATGAGTGTGACAAGTCGCATGGCATAATCAACCATAATAAGTGCAGTGTGATAGTCAGCCGTCGTCAGTCAGTTTACCCTTCGGACCGGAACACGACATTGACAAGAATTGATATAATGACGACAGGAATAAGATGAGAGGTGGATTCCTAGGCAAGTTGCTGCACAGCATTTTAAGACCAGCAATTGAAGAACTATTTTAACTTTCGCTCGTCACTTACGAGCTCCCTGGCAGTAATCCTGGTGGTCTATTCTACTTACTCAGGGTAAAACACAGTAATTTGCCTGCTGTCTTCATGTCTTTAAGTGTCAGCTTTACCGGTTCTTCGTAACATCTGCTTTAAAATCTAGTAAGGTAAACAAGAAGACGTTTATTTGACGGTGAGAGAAACGCGTTACCTAGAGAGTAAAAACATATATGTATCTTAAATAAGCATGTCGAATCTGAAGCTTGGGTTGTAAAACTTGCCAAGTTAGTTTGCCCGTGATCCAATCTCTGAACCGTATCCCAATAGTGGGGAGTACTCAAGTTATGCTGTTAAGTAGAGGTAGGGCGGAAATACTAATCTAAGCCAGTTGGCCGTTAGGCAAAATGTCCATAACCCAGATCATACCAGTTGCTAGTGATGGGATCGTCACATCCCTGTACGTAGCTCTATAAAAGGAAAATAAAATCCAAACAGCAAATGGAAAAGTATTATCAGAAATATATAGAAATCATTTAAATAATTGGACCGCGTTTCCCGACTTATCCGGATATAGAATTTTATCGCTGGAATCGGCACTTAAACGGCAGAAGTCACTAGTAATTGCGTATTCAATTCTTTTATAAATTGGCTCTGATCTCCAGACGGTTCTAGCACGTTTCCATTTTACTATATTTATTTCATGTATTACATTTTGTTATTAGACTAGATTTGCCTATTTTGAAGTGACAAGTTGTTATGGAAGGGCAAACCGCTTTATTACGTTGCACATTACGGCGTCAATCTATCTGTTCCTATTTTAACCGACTCTTAAAATGGAGGAGGTTCTCATTTGACTATATATTTGTTGCCCGATTATGTAAAAGACGCCATTTTCAGATGGTAGCACCCCACCAAAGAGTATATAAATGCTACGTAATAAGAGGCGGGACTTCCTTAGATACATAGCAAACCCGAATTTGTTTAAAGTTTGCTTGAAAAAATGTAACCTGTACAATTCAAAAGTAAGTCTAAAGGTATTCACATATAAGGCAACTAGTTTATAAATATTTTTTTTCTTTTCTTTTTCTTTCTTTCTTTTAGTGTCATATGATATGGGCAAATAAAAAACACAGCAAACTTATTTTTTTTTGATATGAAAATTGAGGGAAACTGGCACCCCACCTTTGCATCTAGACGAAATGTTCATTCAGTCAAAAAAGTATCGGGACGGGATTATTTCTTTATGACTCCAAATTCAATTTACTTTTGTTGTTAGATTGACACAATTATTTTTCATTTTGGCGATGAGTTTGAGTTGTATCTGTTATTAATTATACCTAATAATTAATACAGTTCTGATGTAACATAGTCACAACATAATATGTAATGTGTATTGCAATTTTTTTTTATGTTATAGGAAGGCAAACAAGCAGTCGGATTTCCTGATGGTAAGAAATTCACGCCGCCTAGAGACACCAAAGATGTTAATGATGCGTTGCCAACCTGAGGTCAGGATGTTAGGCCTCGAGCAAAAGTAAGTTTACCGGCTACCTTACCCTCCGGACCGAAACACGTAATGACGTTCTGGCGGCAGGAATAGGTAAGGCGGTGGTACCAATCCGGGCGAGTCGCTGCGAAACTCTAACACCTAGTCAGATGTCATGGTGTTAGCGACGATAAGCCTATGCTCGCCTTTTACGAGCTGCCTGGCAAGAAAGGCAGATAGATGGTCCATTCTGCAAAGGAGCCCGGACCAACACGGGGAAAATTTCACAATGGACAAAAAATCTAAATAAAAAGTTTGTCTTAAATTTTGCATCTTCAATGGAATTTCGTGTTCGGAGTCAATAAAAATGTTATAGAAGGCTTACAGTGAATTGACTTTTTAAAATACTTGTGCTTATGAGTAGTACAAAGTGTACAAAGCCTATCGTATTAATAAATACCACCATATTTGGCAGATATGGTTCCAGCCGAGTTCTTTCTTTTGCCTTAACACAAATCACCATTTCGTGGCAATCGTTTTCAATGGGTCGAAGACATATAAGAGAGTTCACTGGGAGAACTGAACTCAATTCCGGAAACAACGTTTAAAAAATGTTTTGATAATTGCATTATTCGTTGGCGTAAATGTATCGTTTCTGGAGAAGCATACTTTGAAGGTGATAAAATAATTTTTGATGAATAACAAAATAGTTTAGGTATGTACTTATTATTGATCTTTTTCAAGTGCTTTCTTGACAGAGTAGTGTTAACATAATAACATAACATTGTATTTAAGGCTAAAAATAGAGAGATCAATGGAAACAGTTGGTATCTAAGTCTTCATTTAAAAGCTGCATATTTAGGCAAATCTCAATGAGCTTTAAGCTTTTAAAAAGAATCATAGCAGAAACCGAGTACACCCACAAGGAGTTAGGGATGTTTTACTACACAAGACCACCAAACTAATTAAAATTTCATTAAACTAAATATATGAAATCCAACATAAAACAAACTAGTTTTAAGACAAATTCTAACTTTGCATTAAGTCGTTATTTTAGTAGATATATTTTAAAAAAATACAAGAAATTTAGAAAAAAAGTATCTTATATCGTATAAGGGGTAGGCAGAAGTGCTACGAGAACACTCACAACTATCCGAAGATATTAAGTCCCACAAAATGGTAGGTGGCAAACACCAACTGGGCACTTATCAGTGGACAAAGTTATTTTTGATTAGACTTGAAACAATATACAATACACAAGACATAACATACATTATATTTTATTTATTTATTGTATTGTATTATTGATACAAACATTTATAATACAAACAAGCTGACCTGGCGAACTTCGTATCGCCTTTGCGTAGCAATGATAGAATGATAGAAGAATAGTAGAAACTACTTTATTTTGTATAGCTGACATATCTTACGTATGAGTACCTATTCAATTTGAACTGCAAAATTAAATGTATATTTTTCAATATTTCTGAGAGATTTTCTTAATATTTTTTTTCCGTAAGAACCTTCTCCTAATAATGACAAATACAATAAAAAAAGAATTAGTGAAATCGGTCCAGCCATTCATGCGTGATGCCGTGACTAAGAAAAACGGGTTCCATTTTTATATATATATAAATAAATATGTGAAATAATGCAGTTGGCCAGTTATATCTAAAGGAATTTTCTTCCACTAAACTCATTTTTTTTTGTTTCCATATAATTAATAGTAACGCCAACAATGTTTCTGGTATTTCAAACACATACCTACATACCGATCACAGACTCGAACACATCCGATAGCTACTGGTGCTAGTCCAGCAGCTTGGGAGTTTGTGATATGCCAGAATTATCAAGTGATGCTGTCTCTATGTGATAAATATTTTTAAGTTTTGTTGATAAATGTTATGAACCGGAAAACATACATAATTTTATAATAGGGGCTGTTTGTCTAGGGACTGTCCGTTATGTGACAATCAGTCTCTTCACAAAGGGATTTTCATTTACATAATATACTTTTATTTAATCTCAAAGAAATCAAAAATTTAATAGTGATAAGGATAACTAATAGGAATAGCTATATGAGGTACTGAGATTTTTTATTTTTCAGATACAAAACCCACTTTTTTTGTTTCTTAAAACGTTTGAATAAAAGTCTTTTTTTTAGGACGATCAAATTCCCATTTAGGTGTGCAGACGTCGGCGTCGCTGAATACAGCTTGCAAGAAATCGTTACGAGAAAATTGCTTTTGTCGCTTTGCTTTTTCAACAAGCTGATTTTAAACTCAGGATTAAAGTACAGCTGTTGGTCACGTTTGTTAAACATAGCGTACGAGACTTTTCCAATCTAAATTCATAATAGCACAGGACAAATTACAGCGATTGACGTAGGTAACTCAGTACCTAAATAAATTATAGATGTTATACTAGATGTATGTGATAAAAGTGTTAGTAAACGATACTTACATTTATATATTTAAAATGCTTTATTAAAATTAATATGAAAAATAAAAATCTATGTTTTTCATATTTTTAAATGAAGAAACACTTGTACTGTTTTACGTATCACTTATAATTTATTATTTTATAAGTAGCCTACCGGTTTCGCTTTTTACAGCATCATCAGGGCTAGAACTTAAATTACTAATTTAATTTTTAATTATTTATAAAATAATAAATTATAAGTGATACGTAAAACAGTACAAGTGTTTCTTCATTTAAAAATATGAATATTTGGAAGTTTTACCAAGCGCCGACGATGGAAAATATCAAATATATCTATGTTTTTAACTAAAATGTCTTCCTCTGCGGGAAAATCTTCCATAGGCTCGAGAATGATCGGAGGATTTATACATGAAAGTATGCGCGTAAAATTTAGCCAAAACTAAAGCGATTTTGTTTAATTGGTCAACAAAACTTCATGTTAAGCTTGTTTATAAATTACTAATTTACCACCGCGGCTTTGCTCATGTAAAATGAATCAAGTATTACATTTCTCCATCAGCCAGCCATAACGTCAGTCTGACGTATTCTGGTTCGGAGAATTATATAGTCGGTAAACTTATTTTTGCTCGAGGCCTAACATCTCAGCCTCAGGTTGGTAACGCATAATACCACCTTTGGTGTTTATGTGGTTGTATGTTTTAGTGGTAGGTGGCGTGAATGTCAGGAAATCTGTTTGCTTGTTTGCCTTCTAATTAATAATCTACAAAGTACCCGTTAAGGGGGACACCTATATTAATTGATCGTTCAGGAGATGGTTTTTAAAAATACCACAATTTGAAAATAATCACAGAGGCGAAGGGTAGACTTAGGGTCTTAGGGTGGACTTAAATTTCATGCCCTTTGGAGCTATAGGTATTAAAATATGACGCTTTTTAAATTCATAAGTGGCAAGTGGTGTGCATACCTATAATTGTAATATAAACACATATTCTGGGAATCAATTGTGAGCCATAATATATTTTTTTAGCTTTCTGATTATAAAAAATATTTTAACTACATTTCTGAATAAAATGAAAATCCGAGGCGGAGTCTGCTGTTTCACCATTCAGTCTGATGTGGTTGTATTTTAATCTCCAATTTAGAAAATAAGTTAAATCTTAACTTGAATTGAAATAATAAGCTTAGGCGTTCAAATTTTATCGTCGCTCGACAACAACGCAATCTTTTAAACGCCATTTTCGCCCTTATTAAATGCCCGTCG
>NJDD01005114.1:79752-100997 GCA_002245505.1 Calephelis nemesis | reverse complement strand
TTTATTCTGGTATCTGTTTAAGTATTTCTATGTATTAGTATTGTTGACTAACACCCATAACACAAGCATATAATTTGCTTACTTTGAGGTTAGATTTAATTTGTGTGATTTGTCCAGGGATATTTATTTATTTATTATTTATCTTGAGAGGTTGCTGCAGATCTTTATCAGGTACTTAGAAGTAAATTAAATTTTGTACAACTTAATTTTTCTATGTTAGAGGTCAGTGAACAAGCCCGCGGCTATCCTGATTGTAAGAGAAAACCGTAGCCTCTAGGCATTATAGTTACAGGAGCGTCGCTGGACTGAGGCCAGAATGGAAGATCTCGTGTGCAAGTCTACCGGCTACCCTAACATTCAGACCGGAACACGTCAGAACCATTTTTGTCGGTGTATTTTTTTTTATTCTACAAAAAACACCTAGTTCCACATTTTGATTATGTATATTATTAAACATTTTTTATTAACCTTCCAATTTCAACGACTCACTTTAGGTTACACTTAAGCTAGCCGCTTTCACTTTCCACAGCACCATCAAGGCTTTGCCTAAAGATTATCAAATTTACTTAATTCAAATCAAATCAAATCAAATCAATCATTTATTGCTCCATATGTCACATAAAAGGTATTACAAATTTTTCTCACTTGTTGTTTGAAGGACATATGTACCCTTTTAGGGTGTTGCAAATTGAAGCGGACCGATCTATTTCAGATTTCACTTTTGAAATTATCTACTAAATAATCGTTTAAAGTATAATAACTCTTTTCTATCAAAAATTTCTTCAATTTTTTGAAAATCTTAGGTTATTCATCTCTGATTTTAATTCATTGGGAAGTTTATTGTAGGTCTTAATTGTCATAACATAAGGTCCGGAACTATGTATTTTTAATTTTGACGGGGGTAATTCTAAATTATGTTTAAATTTATTTCTAGCTTCGTAGCGTCGAGGGTTGTCTGCTTGCTTTTTCCACGTTCAAACGTTAGCAATTGCATACAATGAAACTTCGCCAGTTGCCGACGATGGAAAGCATACATTTTGTTGATTGTACTTGCGTATAAGCGATATATATTCCAAAACGATCTCCATTACCGGTCTTCATTCCATCAATTAGCCAGAACAAGGTAAATTATTCTGCAATGGATATTCCAACTCCGAGACAGGCGTTATTTACTCGCCGCTAGAACACCACTATTCATTTACATACTAATTTATCTTGTAATTAAGTACGCCGCAAATTGCTATCTCAGCCCTTCATAATCCTTTCGCGTTGTTGCTTGCATTACTTTGGACGAAAGCTTATTGAGGACATGCCGAAAACAAGAGGTCGGTACAGTACATGTAATAGATAAGGTTAAACACAGGTTAAACTACCGGATAAGTAATTCTTGAAGAATTTTTACAAAGGATACGCCAATGTTAATCCTATTAATATTATAAATGCGAAAGTTTGTATGTATGGATGTATGGATGTTTGTTACTCTTTCACGCAAAAACTACAAAGTCGATTACGATGAAATTTGGTATGTAGGTAGCTGAAGACCCAGAATAATATATAGGCTACTTTTTATCCCGGAGTTCCCGCGGGATTGGGACTTACGCGGGTGAAACCGCGGGGCGCAGCTAGTTGTCTTATAATTGACCCACTCAGGTGATCCCCGCTACTACGCAATTCTAAGAGCACCAAACAGGAGTTACTGAACTTTCCAATATATATATGTACGTTCATTTCTTGAAGTTTCCTAAGTAATTTCCAATTAGTTTCCGCCAGTGGTTCCACAAAATCGTACGAGCTAAGAAATATAAGGAATATAAAATAAGAAACACGCAGCAGAGGTTCGCTACGCATAATGCTACGCGTATTAGAGTGTTCAGGTTCGGAAGTTAGAGCAGCCATAACTTGCTATTGTCAGGTTTAAAAAAAATGTCGACGCGCACAAATACCACTTGTATGGTTCATGTGAATAAAGAATATTCTGATTCTGATTCTGATTCAGGCGGCTTTCACTAAGCATACATAGATTCGGGCGACCTTCTTTTTGAAGAGACAAACGTCAAAAATAGTGTGTAAAATCATATCTAGCGTCATATCGTGATGTATATAATATTTTAAATACGTTCAACGCTATATGAGCCTTCCTACAACTTATTAAGTTTCAATTTGATTGAGTTTTTAAGTGAATCAGGTCTACTCACTTATCGCAATTTGAGTCTTTGGTATAAATATTGAATTCAAATGCAAGTCTAAAATATTTTGTTTTCTTTGAAAAATATAGCATACACCTAAACTAATTTTGTTTGGTGCTCAGCAGGATTATTAAAAACGTCATACAGTTGAGCACTTTAAGCATAAAAAGTCAACCGGCACATTACGTTACTTTTATTAGAAAATTAAAGAAAACACATTTCATTTTTGTTACCCGACCCAACTAATATTTAAAAATATAAATATAAGAAATGGATTCCCCATTTAACTTTGCTCATCCCATCACGCCTGAACGGATGGACCAATTTGACTAATTCTTTTTTGTTTTGTTAGTTGTTGTTGGGAGAAGGTTCAGATAAAAAAAATATATTCCTAGTTAGGCCAAGCCAACGTCTATCGGCTTAGCTAATAAAACATAAAAATTAGAAATAAATTGTACATATTCCTTACAATATATTTCTAAATGTCAGAAACGGTACAAAGGATTTGCACGAAATTTAGAATGCTCTGGGTTTCGGGTCCATAAAACGATCTAGCTATGTCTCATTTTTAACTAATTACGTTTAAAAGTTATCTCGATACTTCCTGGACTTAGTATAAGTTACGATAGAGATAAGAGATAAATAATAATAATAAAACAAGGACGGTCATTGGTGGTGACTTTATTGCGCACTAAACCAATTTTAAGTTATCGCTATCTTCTTTCAACGAAAGTAATAAAAAGAGACAAAACACTTTTAGTGCTGTCAAATTAGTCTGTACACGACATTTCTACTGACGTTTAATCTTTCAATTGGAAAACGTTGATTAAAACGTCACAATTAGATATACCCGGACTAATCTGACATGTCTAAAATGTTCCATCTCTTTTGTTTTTGTTTCATTTGAACAAGATAGCATGCATCTAAAATAAGCTTAGGTTATGAACAGAAGAATCACCACCAATGTTAATTCTAAACGGTCCCATCCGTACGTTTCTGTCGTGTAGGTGTCGAGCGGTGTTGACACGTCGCCGACAGACACGGATTAAGGTTATCTGCATCACAAAGCCGGCTGCGCCGGGAGCCCTGGATCGCCACCGCAGGATCACTGCTCCCACTCTAACATAGAACAACATGCCGTCAATGCTTGTGTTTACTTCAAAGCTAAAACTTTTTTGTCTTTGGTAAGTTATACGACCTTATTCTTGATGAACCCTTTTCAGGATGGATTGCGCTCAGCGGAGTATGTTACATCGCATTCTGGAAACTTGGGATCCGTGTTTATCCCGGTCTACATTGAAGAAAAAAGCCAACAGTGCGTAGGTGGTGAATGTCAGTGTTCCTCACTAACACCAAGCCCTTCACCATGTGGGTATTAACCACTAACCATTAGGTTAGACAAGACATTTTGAGAATTTTTTTTGTTTGATACGCCTTAAGTTGCTAAATCCTCGCTACTGATGAGTTTCAGGTTTTTTTGATAAATAATTGGTAAAAATACGCCCGTAAGATGCTTAACCATGTCCATGTCCAAGGTGTACATTCATTGAGAAGTTATAATGCCACAAACACACACGCACAGGTATGTCAAGCCTATGACATCCCTCTCTTTGCACCTTTAGTATTAAATAAACAGGCGGTAGGATAAATAAACAAAGGATTAAAAATACCACCTAAGTATTCAATAGCCGTTTTCGTTTTCCGTCTTAGACTGTAGGGTAGCTCCCACACTTAAACATGTGGGTAAATATCTTCCTCTGTGTCTATCGGGAATGACTATTTCCTACCATCAGAAATGTCTACCATCAGATGGGTTGTATCTGTACCTATATTTAGAAACAAGTTCTATAAAATGCGGATATAACTTTCCCCCAATCAACTTTAGATTGAAACGTTGCAGCGCTATATTGGCACGTGCCGCGCATGCGCCGTACTCATTGTATGGAAGATTGTATGACAGCTAGACAAACAAAAACGCCGATTGTGGAATCAAATCGTTATTTAATAATTTGAGCTAACATTGTTCTTTGTAGCATAGTGCAAATATAATTTTCTAATTGGTTATAGGGTTCTTATAAGGGTGTGCTTACATCGTGCGGTTAATTCATAAAATTTTATTACGAAACAGAAGTCGTTAAAATTATCATTATGTTACATATACACATACATAATTATAATTTTTTTATATACATAATTTATGTACCAAATGGATCATAAGTTTGCACATAAATGCTATAATAAATTGTTGGATACACCATACTATACACCACACACATCATTGTTGAACTAAGTATCTGTGGCAATGTTATCGAAAAAAAAACTTTCTCATTATTAAGAGGTATATAGGTAGGAGAGATTCATGGTATTGCAGCTGGTTGTTCACTTATTATCAAGTAATACACTTGCTTGTTTGCCTACTCTTCCATAAAAAGTACAGGCACTGATTAAACTCAAAGAGTGCTGTGAAAAGAGTTCGGATCGGCCCGTGTAAAACCTGCCTAAGTCTCTTTCCCTCCATGGTTAGGGAGTTAATGCTTCTTTGATTAATTTATTTTGCTAATGGAATTTTCGTTTACTTATTAAAATATATTGTGTAAACACTTTCGTTGTTATTTAAGTCAACATTAAGAGTTCTCACAAATAAAATGAAAAGAAAATAATATAAATAGTATACATTTTTTTATATAAATTAAATTATGTTCCATAAAAATAACAATTAAAAATCATTTTTTTCCGTTGTATAGACTGTTTTAAGCCTTGTGGAAAAGAAAACTTCAATATACATTACTTTTTTACATAAAAACTCTATTTAGAAATTACCCTTTGCATATCAGCAAAAAATAAATTCTCATGTTTAATTTGAGGGTTATCTATTTTAAAAATTATTGTATAAATTACTGACGTTCCGAGTCCAGCCTAAGGTGAGGTTAGAATATTTGTGCTATAAGTTTTTTTTATATTCTATTTCACAGTCTCTTTTTCTTTTCAAATTATCACAATAATAATAAAAGTACTTAGGGCCCTAGCAATTGATTGTCATAATATCGGGTATCAAATCTCTACTCAGAGATTGCGTCGACAGATCGACAGATAAGCGCATCCCTTGTTTATTTGATTAGTCGTCATTGTTGGCCAACCCCAAACGCTTTTTTGTTTGTTGAGGAAATCATGTTTGTCGCCGCAAGGAGTAACCTGATAGTGGGGACTTTTTATTTGTGGGATAAATAAATTATAAATCTCAACATGTAATAATGTTACAAAACTTTATGTATTTAATTTTCAACGAAAATATTAAATTTAATGTACTTTGATACAATTGGTCGGATGCTATATAGTCTAAAAGAAAATAATCACTACATTTTATGACTATTTCACTATTTTTTTACTTCAGAACACAAAATATCTTTTTGTAATCATTCTTGTCTGATGTTCTAACAAAAACATAAAATAATACGTATATACTACCTGTACATGCAGGGAAAAAATAGTATTTACATTAATAAGAGAATAACTAGATGTACCTACACAAACAAAAAATGTACAAAAAAATTATCCTCACGCTCATAGAGGTAGGCTAGGTACAACCAGAGCACCCACAAATAGCCGACACTAAGTCCCACAATGTGATAGGTGGCAAGCCTATCGCCAACCGGGCGCATAACCGGGAAGTCAAGTCCAACACCTGGACCCCTAGACCACGAAGGCTAGTGTGAAGAAGGATATTGTGTGTGAAGAAGGATAGTGTATAATTGCACATTAATACAATTATTGTGCAATTAGACGCTATCTAAATATAATATCTAATAGATAAATTATTTCATGCACTATTGGAAAATTACCTATCGTGCCTAATTTTAAAGACCATATGCATTGCATGAGAATTGATTATGGTATAATACATACAGATATTTTTTCTCATCTGCCTTATAGTTCCAGAGATAAGCACATTCAAACAAGCTTTTATTTCTTTTTAACATATAGGTACCTACAGATAAGATGTAAAGTAGGTTAAATTACTTATAGTAATTTGTACCTAGCAATTAATTGATACATACCTGATTCAAAATACCCTACACTATTGTTCTCTCCCGTCAGCGTGTGTTACCATTTCGCACTGCGCCCGGCCGATAGCTTTGACATTTCTCTTTAAAACATAATGGAATAAAGAAACAGTAAACTGGCAACCCTCATTTAGGGGAACACTTCGTTACCCGTAAAAATACTTTGATTAAATAATTTTGATATTGAAAATCGTTTCTAGCTATTTCCGGTTTGTCCGACATTAATGGGATAATCCATATTATTGTGCGTATTTTCACACCTAGTCTCTCGTAAAATAGGCAAACTGTATAGAGTGCCAATCGACTGCCACAATCCTTGTACCTAGTTTGTACACTTTTCTTCTCACGTATTGGGTACTCTTTTAACACAAATACGCTTCGACATAGACTTTAGACACCACCATAATAATGAGTCATTGTATGTAGGTAGTAGTATTATTTTTCTCCCGGCCATCTGACACCGGTCATAAGCAATCACATAATATGGTAAACAATTAATGATTTAATACGTCAACATACTATTTATATGTTTATATTCAGTGTGTTTAATAATGTCTTGTTTATTATAGTTGATAATGTAATTAGTTAACTTTTTATACTTGTTTTAACTCATATACTTATATACTTACTACTTGTCAAGTTTACACAGCAAACTCTAATGTTAATATAGAGCTAGGGACAAAATATGAAAATCAGCGTTTCATAATCATAGTCTATCTCTGGTAATTTTTTTATGATACTGGAAGGCAAACAAGCAGCCGGATTTCCTGATGGTAAGAAATTTACGGCGCCTTGAGCCACCAAAGGTGGTAATGGTGCGTTGCCAACCTGAGGTCGGAATGTTGGACCTTCAGCAAAAGTATGTTTACCGGCTACCTTACACTCCGAACCACAATATGTCATCAACAAGCACTAACGCTATGACAGCTGGAATAGGTAAGACGGTGGTACCAATCTGAACGAGTGGCTGCGAAACTCTACTTTTAAGATGTCCTGGTGTTAGTAACGATGAAAAAAATTAACAAATTTGTTCTTGCTCTAAAAAGAGTAAGCCAAATAGTATCAGCCGAAGGTGCTTTAAATGCAAACTATGGATATGTTTCATCTGTGTTAAGCTATGATTTAACTGTTTGGGGAGACTTGACTCATTCTTATAGAACTTTCATGGCCCAAAAAAAGTATTAGAGCTAAAGCTAGAAAATATTTTGTTTTGTAATTACAAACCAGCATTTTAAATGCTTAAAATTTTACATCTTTTATGTTTATACAGAATGTAAATGTTTATAAAGAAAAAGGTAACAATATGAGAATAAAGTATGACAAACTAGTTATATTAAAAAATTATAATAAAAGGCCACTTCAACTATCACCTGAAAACACAACAACTTCAACATCTCAGTCAAGAAACAACACCAACATTCAACCCAATAAAAAGAAGCGAGCACAAAAATCTGACAAACCGCTGCAAAGATCAGACAGTTTGTCTGAAGGGGCCGTAAATCCGAGTATGCTTAACATTTTGGTAAACAAAAATATAAACAATATAACAACAGAGCAAAAGAATGTTAATAAAGAAAGCAACATATAGCAATCAACCCCCCTCTCTCTCACGAATACCATAAACAAGCAACAGAAAAGAAACATCAGGAAGCATCTTCCAAACCCTGTTGGTCACCGTGGAAGATTTTGACCAAAACCCTCCGAACACAACTACACAGAAGGAGAGCAGTAAATACGAGCACTACAACCCAATTAAAAATCTCAACTTATAACGTCAGGACCTTATCGTCACATGAACGATTTCTGGAAATAAATGAAGCAATCAAAGAAATAAATGTTTGATGCAAAAAATTAAGATGTAATTGGCATTGCGGAAGTCAGACGACTAGGTAATAAGATACAGATTGCACAAGATAGAGATAATTGGGCAGCTTTGGAAGAGGCCTTTACCCAATAAGGGGGTTCCTACAAACTATGCTAAGTTAATAATAAGGTATATATAAATCAAAAGAAATAAACTAAGTAGATATGCAGCTTAAAAATTGTAATATGCGTATATATGTATTCTGTTTAAATGAACAAAATAGGATTAAAATACATTAGATAAATTTAGCTTTATTAGGTAAATTAGATTAAATATATACATTAAATATGTAGATTTAGGTCATACCAAGTTAGTATAAATTATTATAAACTAGAGAAAAAATGTAAAACTGTTTAGTAGGAAATAAAAAGGCTTTTTATTTTATTTTATTTATTTATTTTATTCGACGTAAAATACAACATGCATGGTAATAACGTAAACAAGGCAAAAAACTGGTTCATACCGACCGCAGTCGCATTCACAGGCTGGTAAATGGTAACCTCATGATTCGTACTAGGTTAGACAAAGCGTGACAACAAGTGAAGCATTAGCAATTGTGGACTATTTTATTTATATATTTTTAAATGGATGTTTATAAAAGAAGATATTACAATTTAGCTGCAATATTCAAAATGAATCAGAATCAGAATAATCTTTATTCACATGAACCATAAAAGTGGTATTTGTGCGCGTCGACATTTTTTAAACTACCACCGGATCGGAATCGCGGCCTCACACTGAGAAAAACCGGCGAAAGAAACTCAACGGGCTTGTCTTTTTTTCAATAATAATATTTACAATATAATCTAGATTAAAAATGAATTACCTTTTAAGCCTTTAGTACCCTCTATTAAAATTTGCCAGGTCAAACATGTCAAAAATATATACGAATAAAACGATCAAGACTTTTTTCTCCAGCTACAAATCGAGGTCCTTATTCCGTAGTAGCACCATTCAGAACGAATCACCGTACAAAATGATATTATTTGTAACGTAATCCGCGAACAACTATGAGCGAGATTGATATTACACTGGGGTGATATTGACATTAATTTATATAGATACGGTTTAAAAATGTATAATGGGTAGGTCGCCAGCGCTAATAAAGTCCCTAGAGGGCGGCAGCGGCAATTTTGGCGCGAATAAATACATATTTTACCCACAATTTACCACAGTTATAAGACGTGTTTTGTGTGCGTCTTAACGTATCAAAAAACTTTTCCCAACTTACCTGAAAATAAAGTGTGGCGCTATATGGAAATTTCAAGTTTTAAATTGGGTTAAATCTTAATTAACCCAATTATAAATTGTAAGCACTTTGGTAACTTACAATAATTAGTTTACGTATACATATTCTATTCTCAGGACACTTCTTTTCAATTGATCCACAAAAGGAAGAGGATTCTATTGATTTTTTTTTGTATGTTTGTTACGCGAATACTTGGCTAATATCGATGTAAATGTATCATGCGATACATATCGAAGCGGATCATGGTTTCAATGTATGTAGTTCCATAAATATTTCATCAAAATTTTTTGATGATTGTTTTTGAGTTATACTTATCCTATCCTAATAATATTATAAATGCGAAAGTTTGTATGTATGGATGTTTGTTACTCTTTCACGCAAAAACTACAAAGCCGATTACGATGAAATTTGGTATGTAGGTAGCTGAAGACCCAGAATAACATATAGGCTACTTTTTATCCCGGAGTTCCCGCGGGATTGGGACTTACGCGGGTGAAACCGCGGGGCGCAGCTAGTCAATGCATATTTTTATGTACCTTGACGACATCATCAATAGGATCATTTCGGAATTATTTAGTCCCAAAAAAAGAATGATCAAATCACGACTTGGTACCGAATGCAATAATTGCTTTTTTTTCACTTTACTTTTACTTTCCGCTTAAAGAAGCGTAAGTACTCATAAGCCTGTGTAATTAGGCCCAAGACTCGTCTTGGAGGCAGACAAGCAAGTTGGTCACCTGATGGAAAGTGATCACCGTCGCCAAAAAAAATATCAAAACACCAGGAGTGTTACAAGTGCGTTGCCGACCTTTAAAGACTGAGTACGCTTTTTTTGTAGGTTCCTTAGTTGTCGTCGTTTAGAAATATCTTATTCTTTGAATCAAGTAAATTTATGAAATAATTTAAGTATATTAGAGCTGCGAAAACCTGCAGTTGCATTGCTTTGATTTTGATATTAAGTTATTCCTTTATTAAAAGGCAATTCAGTATGATAGTCGCGTAAAATGTTATTATTATTCGATCACTGGTTTTTGAGTCACACTTACCAACTTTTTTTTATTCTGTAGTCTAGCGGTTAGGTGTGGGACTTAACTGCATGAGGTCCCGGGTTCGAATCGAGGATAGGGCAACAAAAAACAAAATTGGTTTTTCCAATTTTCTAGTTAAAAACGTTGCTCGGGATTCGAAATGTGCCCGGTTGGCGATAGGCTTGCCACCTATTATCACACTGTGGGACTTAATGTCTTCGGCTTGTCGTGGGTGCCCTGGTTGTGCCTCTGCCTACCTCTTCGAGGATATGGGCGTGAAGATATTTTATATTTTTAAGCTGTGTTTATATGTTTAACATACAATATTCCTATTCAAAAATGTTCAGGCTGAAATAATTCCTTATGGAACCAAAAAGTCACACACATACGAAAACAAGCATAGATACATGTTTCCCATGAAAACATTTCACTCTTTTTCTGAACTGCATTCGTGTAAAAATGTGTACCATAATCAAAATAGACTCGCTGTCTCCCTTCGGCGAAGAACACGAAAGCGTGAAATCAGAATATCCCACTTAAATCGGGCTAGTCGACAATCCTGTTCACAACCTTCAATATCAAAGCAAATTTTCTCTATTACATTTAAAATGAACGTATACAAAGTCCATTTTCGGATAATCAGATATTGGGATTTCATTCGTGCATTCAGGAATGATTGATCAGCTAATTGCGGAGGATGACGGGAAGGCGTCCAGTGGCATTTTTTTCTCATTAGGCGAATTTTTTTGACTCTTATTATTTCGCACGGGAATTTCGGTGGTTACATATAACGAGTAATTGATAGCCCTAATGTGTTAGGTTATTTGATGTTCTTTTCCGTTTTATGGAATTGAAGAGTAAGATCTTTATTTGCTTTTTAATTTAAATTGTGAATGTTAAATGATTATTTATTTGCAAAATAAGTGTGACTATATGATGTCACAAGCAATGTACAAGTTCCAACATATTCTACCATAACATGGTGATCTAAAATGTAGGTAAGTACTCAATTATTATTAATTGCTATAAGAAACATGATTATATTACTAACTAGCTGCGCCCCGCGGTTTCACCCGCGTAAGTCCCAATCCCGCGGGAACTCCGGGATAAAAAGTAGCCCATATGTTATTCTGGGTCTTCAGCTACCTACATACCAAATTTCATCGTAATCGGCTTTGTAGTTTTTGCGTGAAAGAGTAACAAACATCCATACATCCATACATACAAACTTTCGCATTTATAATATTAATAGGATTATATGAGTGACTTTTACTATCGTCATAAGTTTATCTCTATCATGTAAGGTACATGACAAGGCATGACAAAAGTTGCCCCTGGGTTATTATACTCTATCAAGCACTTTACTTTCTGAAGAGCGAGGTTATTGCCGGTTTATCCCCTGGGCAAAGCGAACAGTTACAGTGTGCTCTAAACGCAAAGAACTATCGTTAATCCTAAATAGGAACTATGTTTTTACCTAATGAAACTAAGAGCGTAATATTTAAAAGCGGAGTGACTGTTGACACGCATCGAGTTCATCCAGAGATGTTAACCCTGTTTTTTTTTCACGATATGAGTTGTTTCACAGGGCGGGTTATATTATTTTTTATAATAACTGCATTCCATGTGTGACACATTAAAATACTAGCCATCATATAAGGGATTCAAGAAACGATAGTCAGCCCTGTTTTGCATTCAAAGGTCAAAGGACGTTTTTCGTTCGTTTAAAAGATTATAGCTGTCCTCAATTGCCGGGGATAAAACATTTGTATCAATACGTAGACGTATACTATTTTTAAATTTATGTGTTATTTTCCTTGAAACTTTCCCAATTGTTCTCCTCATCAAAACATTCTCCTAGCAATAACTAAGACAACAAAGAACTAGCAAAGTTGGTTCATCCGTTCAGGTGTGATACGATGTTCACGGGAAATAGGGATTCATTTTTATATACAGTATACACCTAATTAAAAAAATATATCTATTATCAGCAAGTTCAACAGTTTTACTGTAAGTCAGTTACGATGCACTAATATTAGAACGAATTATGAATAACTAATTAAAATAGAAACAATGTTAAATAAAAAATAAAGAATAAGCTTGCACACATTAATGCTCGCTTCTAGCTCTTTTTTACCTTCCAATCAGGAAAACGTCGAGGTAACGAAACAAACAATAGTCCATGTCTTTCTCCAAGCTTTTATCTATTTCTATACTAAAGCTGATTTAAATCAGTTCAGCTGCTTTTATGTGTCAAAAATACTTACATACAAACACACACAATATACATAAATAATATAAAAATAAATACAAACGGATATACGTAGATTTGGTGCGTTAGCAATTCATAAATTATGTTGTTTATGCAAATAAGCTGAACAAAATCAGGTGGCCGTACGAAAATGGCGTTAATATATTTGTTAAATAGCGTGGAAAATGCATCCCGAATATCCTTTGTATTGAACAAGACAAACAGGGATAGTTTTATAATTCAACGTCCAGCGCCATATTTGCCTTTCAAAGTCAACTGTGTGTTAAATTTAAATAAACGATTATACGCTTATGCTAATTCCAAATTTAAATTTTGACACTAATGATGTGGTTTTGATGTCTTTATTCGAAATTCAAATAACGACAGTTAGTGACGCATCACTGATTGTATTCAAATTTAAATAATTTAGACAAATGTGTTTGGTGTGTGAAATAAGCTATTGCAGTTAAGGTTTGATAAATAGTTGTATAATTTACGATTGTATGATATATTTGTTTTGTTTGCTAGTTTCAAATGCGAATCAATAATTCTGTCGTGGCGTAGTGTTCGTGTTGCACTCCTTAAAAAAATAGAATCGGGTCAACTACTCGTAAGAAGTGAGTAGTTGGCTGGAGTTTGTTATCCATTAACACTCTGACCAAGACCAGGTGGTCGAGCGCAGCGCCGCGAAGAACATTGAGTTCAATGTTCTTTGTCATTGTCGTGTGCCAAGATGTAAGGTGGGGTAGTCAGAAAACTTGCACGATCCAATAAAACAGCGACGTAACAATAACATCTATGTTGTTTGTAGGAGATCGTAACCCTATATTATGTACTATCAGGAGAGCCACCTTATTCGCAATATGGTAACATGAAAAAAAAACAATGTTTCTAAATATCTAATATTACATGTTTACCCCGTGTTAGTCCGGGCTTCATTACAGAATAGACTGTCTGCCTTCCTGCTAGGCAGCTCGTAAAAGGCGAGCATAGGTTTGCCGTCACTAACACCGTGACATATGACTAGGTGGTAGAGTTTCACAGCGACTCACCCGGATTGGTATCACCGCCTTACCTAGTCCTGCCGCCATAACGTCGTGACGTATTCCGGTTCGGAGGGTAAGTTAGCCGGTAAACTTGCTTTTGATCGAGGCCTAACATCCCGATCTCAGGTTGGCAACGCACCATTACCACCTTTGGTGTCTCTTGGCGGCGGGAATTTCTTACCATCAGGAAATCCGTCTACTTGTTTGCCTTCCAATATCATAAAAAAAGTAGAATTAAGCAACAACTCACTTTTATCGCTTAATTTTCGTAAGAGGATTGAGGTAAGTAGTCTGAAAACTTGCACGGTCCAATAAAGTAGCGATCTAAGATTAACATACATGTTGCTTATAGGAGACGGTAACCCTATACTATCAGAAGAGCCACCACATTAGCATATTATATACCACCATATTACATTTTTTGTGACATAAAAAAAAGCAATGTTTCCAAATAAATAATATTTAATGTCTACATTTTATATTTGATATTTTCCATCGTCGGCGCTTGGTAAAACTTCCAAATATTCATATTTTTAAATGAAGAAACACTTGTACTGTTTTACGTATCACCTACTGTATTATCTAATAGTAGGAGTAATTTACTAATAGTAAATTACTAATAGTAGGAGTAATTTAAGTTCTAGCCCTGATGATGCTGTAAAAAGCGAAACCGGTAGGCTATTTATAAAATAATAAAGTGTAAGTGATACGTAAAACAGTACAAGTGTTTCTTCATTTAAAAATATGTCTACATTTTAAGTAGCTACCTTAGGTCACTTGAATTACTAAGATGACATAGGTAATATAATATTAGATTGGGCAGGTCGAATACTCTATCTCGTTACCAAAACTCCCCATTATGTCGCGCGGATACCGCTCCCCGGGGCATATTATTTTATTTTCCATGATTTATGGCTTCAGGGACCGAAGTGTTCGGGTCAACGGATAATTGCAATCGATAGTACAACACCAGTTAGAAAAATGTTTACTATTTTGTAAACATCTGTTTAGTTGAAATCAAAGCATTTCATTTAATCACTGCATAAGTAGTCTAAAAACAAAGTCGCTTCAGCTGTCCCTATGTCCCTTTGTATGTTTAAATCTTTGAAACCACGCAATGGATTTTGATGCGGTTTTTTTTAATAGAGGAAGTTATTGAAGAGGAAGGTATTATATGTATATTTTATACCCGTGCGAAGCAGGGGCGGATCGCTAGTATAATATGAATAGTAAATAATGTTGATAATGGAATAAATGTTACAAGTTAGTCAATAATAAAACAGACACTTTTTTTTAAATTAAGTACCTAAAATGTTACTTAATGTGCCCAATCAAACCAAGTTTATTTTTTACTTGTAATTAAGTTCAAGCAATGTCTGTAATGCATAACTGTGCATAACCACAACTGTTTCACGATATCAGAAATATTTGTTCCGTCTTCTGTACATTTGAGGTACGGGTCCCTGGTAGGGAGTTATTTGCCAGCGATATGTCGACAATGGAATCAATTTCGTAGTTCTCCCCCGGGATTAGCTGGATGAATGTTATCGATTCCTTCCTCAAATAACTATTAGCTAACAGGAAATATTTTTCGTTTTGTGTCAAGGAAACTTCAAAAGAAGACACTTCTGTTATTTCACGTATCACTAAGGTAAGTGTATTTTTTAATATCAATTAGATAATCCATGTATTGATTTTACTGACAATATTTTATTTGTTTATGTTTGAATTTCATTGCAATAGACATGTAGGGGACGCTACCTACATTGAAGAAGCACTATGAGAAGAAATATATGTAATTTAGTTATTTGATTCTATGCAAGCGTATGTAATCTAAATAATATTATGCTGTAAACACACCCGGCGTGTATGCTGTCCGAAAGTTCACTATAAAGAGTATATATATATACTTTGGTTCACTATTTGAACCTATGGCGCAGCGAATGTCAAATGCAACGCTGACCAAGTTATGATGATGTTTGAATGACTCACAACCAATGATTGATGAATGTAATAGATATTTATTTGATTTTTCCCGGGTAGAGATACAACACCTTACCTGCCGCCATAATTACATTGCCATGTTCCTGTCTAGAGGTTAGGGTAGCCGGTAGACTTTTATGACAGTCCTAACACCACAGCCACAGGCCAGCGATGCACCTACAACATCTATGGTGTCTATAGGCCACGACTATCTCTTGCTCCCTTAAGAGAGCCATATATGCTTGTTCGCTAAACTCCCACATAAAAAAACATTCGTACTTTTCTACAATATACCTAACTTGTAGTAGCTTATTTGACGTTTAAGCAAGCCGCTTTTTTTACTTAATTAGAACTTTAAATATTGGCTTTTTACTAACAGTAATTATTATCAACCTAGCTTCAATCCGGGTTTTCCTTACTGTTAGATCTGGGGATACTGGTTCCTTAGCCCCTTTGACCTTTGCCGTGTTGATCCGGGCTCCTTTGCAGAATAGACCTGCTAGACGGCTCATAAAAGACGAGAGACATAGGCTTACTGTCACTAACATTGTGGCATCCTACTAGGTGGTGGTAGAGTTTCGCAGCGACTCGCTCGGATTGTACCACCGCCTCACCTATTCTTGCCGCCATAATGTGTTCCGGGTCGGAGGGTAAGGTTGCCAGTAAACTTAATTTTTGCTGACATCCCGGCCTCAATTTGGCAACGCACTATTGCCACCTTTGGTGTCTTCAGGCGGCGTGAATTTATTACCATTAGGAAATCTGTCTGCTTGTTTGCCATCCAATATCATAAAATTAATAAAATAACATGTACTTACTATTTCTTGCCCTCTTCACACGATTTATAGAATCCTTGATGAAGCGTTTATTTGAACATAATATCTTGTTGGACGACATCCATCTCGTGTATACGTCTGCTATACATAGGTCTCCTGATAGCATGTTAGTACTTACCCAACTTATCAAACTAAAATAAAACTGTGAAAGAGTGAATTCTGTACATTCAATGTATAACAACAAATAGGAGCAGGCGATTTAAACTGGCAGGAAATCTAAACTGACACCAAAAATAATAGATACCTGTGTGACGTGTAATAATTTTATTTTTAAAGCATTATTATATTACTAGCTTCCGCCCGCGACTCCGTCCGCGCGGATGTCGGTCTTCTCGTGATAAAACTGAAAAATTAAGATTTATTTTTTTCTACGTATTTTTTCAATATCCCATTTTATGCCCAGGACAATAAGGTATAATTATACCAAGTTTCATCGAAATCGAACCGTTAGTTTTCATGTGATGCCTGAACATACAGACAGACGAAAATTTTTTTAATCACATTTTGGGTTTGGTATCGATCCAGTATGTTTTTATTTTTTCAATATTGTCAATGTACAGAATTGACCCTTCTACAGATTTATTATATTTATAGACTAGCCTCTTGCTAAAGAGTATTTATATTCCTTGTAACTAGCTGTCCTGACGTTGTCCTGTCTTAACTATGAATATTGTTTCTTTTCAATATGAACCTTCTCCTGACAATAACTAACACAGCAAAAAAATATTAGCAAAATAATTGATCCATTCGTTCACGGGTGATACAGCGACCGAGGGAAATACCGGTTCATTTATAAATATAAGACTTATTGGAGAAAAAGCATATTTTGACATATTAATATATAAATAGTTTTAATATATAGCTATAACAAACTTTTTTACATTTTACAATTACTTTTAATAAACGTAAAAAGAAGTTAGCGCGTGTGTGCCTCATTACAAGGATCCTCTAAGTCCAGGGCGGGCAGTCAGCTGTCCGACTGAAGACACCGGGGACGGGGCGAGGGAGAGGGGTCCTGGTAAAGCGTTAATCGAATCTGGACGTAATGGGATTTCTTTCTTGAGGGACGCATTGCTAAAGGATTAATTTATATCAATTTAAATGGGTCCTGTATGTACAGGATGTAGCTTAAACTTTCCCATTTTCTATAGCACAGTGCGCTTACTTAGAAATGTTAGGTTTCACTTTGAATTCACATATGACACTTTATATCTTACAATAATTGTCCCTATTATAATATGAAATATACCTATCATGTATATAGTCAAATAATTATTTATAGTTATATTTTGTAAGAAAAATAACTAAATTTTGATTTGATATTGATTAGATCTCCATTCTTGAAATATCGCTTCTGTAGTCTAGCGATCCAGCGTCCGACTTCACTTCGTGAGGTCCCGAGGTCGACCTCCGAGTCGGGCAACAAAAACTATGGAAACATGTGTTTTCAATATTAAATAATAATATTAAAAATAAAAATAATTTATATTTTATTAACGGGATTGGAGACGTGCCCGGTGAGCGATAGGCTTTCCACCTATTCACATTGTGAGACTTTGCATTTTTAACTAGTCAAGGGTGCCCTGGTTATGTCTCTGCCTTCCTCTTCGGGGATATGGGCGCGAAGATACTTTTTATCCTTTAAATATAAACATCATAATGTGATATAAACAATTACAGTAAGCAGTTGTTCTGTGACGTCTAAACGATTTGCTATCTTACAAACGGGAAAAAGATTAAACCTTATCAAAGTACGTTTCTAAATAACTCCCGAAACATATATAACACCATATATCCGCTCCACGTATGTACCTTTGATATATGTAATTACTCGTAACTTAAAAGGACACATCAATTGTTATTAGTTATTTTAAATATGTTATTAACCTATCTTAAAAACAACAGCATGTTATACTCGTAACTAAAACATAAACATAGAATTAAGAAAAATATAAGCTAGACTTTTATAAAATACAAATTTCTATTTTGCTAACATTTTCTATACAATGATAGTAAATTATAAGGTTAAGTTAGCGTTAACTGATACGAAATATAAATAAGCCTGCGGCTACCTTACCTCAAAAGAAACTCGGCAATGGCTAGCAATGACGAATGCCAACACAACTCGGCTGTACCTTCTCAAGCGAATCGTTGCAGCATCTACACACTTGCCAGACGGATTGCAGCAGTTAAATAATCTAGCAGTCGATATCACGAGATCATTTTACCAGTATGTAATGGGATCGTCGTATCCCTAAGGCAGAATATGATAGTATAGTTGGAAGTAGAACAACCTGTATATCGCTTGCAAACCGCTCTTACAGTAAGGTTCTAATCCGCGTTCATTCGACGCCAGTAAATGTATGTGGGAGCGGTCGCATGTGACGATCTCAAAACATACAACTTGACATATAACTGACTAACCCGACTTCAACGATACCTTAACTACATGCAACAATATGTTGTTTAAAATATAGCGCTCGGACTTGACTTCTCGAGCCCCCGGGTTCGAACCCCGGGTTGGACAACAAAAAGAAAATGTGGTATTTCCAAATTTTGTAATAAAAAATTATGCTCGGGATTGGATAAGTGCCCGGTTGGCAATAGGCTTGCCACCTATCACATTGTAGGACTTAGTGTCTTCGGCTAGTTGTGGGTACCCTGGTTGTGCCTCTATACTTTATTAAGTAGTAATAGCTAAATGTATAATATACACATTTATTTTTCGTATTGTAGTCATCTGGCATTGTTGACCTCACACGTTTTTGTTGTTCACGTCCGTGAAATATGTGTTTGGTTGTTCGCAAAATAGTTTATAACAATAAAACCAGGCATACATCAATACTGGTAATATTGCGTTTGCTTCTCCAAACGGTAAGGATAGTTTTTTTTATGACATTGGAAGGCAAACAAGCAGACGGATTTCCTGATGGTAAGAAATTCCCGCCGCCAAGAGACACCAAAGGTGGTAATGGTGCGTTGCCAACCACAAGCCTGGATGTTAGGCCTCGAGCAAAAGTAAGTTTACCGGCTACCTTACCCTCCGAACCGGAACACGTCGTGACGTTATGGCGGCAGGAATAGGTAAGGCGGTGGTACCAATCCGGGTGAGTCGCTGCGAAACTCTACCACCTAGTCAGATGTCACGGTGTTAGTGACGGCAAGCCTATGCCCGCCTTTTACGAGCTGCCTGGCACAGGAAGGCAGATGGTCTATTCTACAAAGGAGCCCGGACCAACACGTGCGACTGTAGTGAGCACTGATCCTACCGTTACAAGTAGAGGGTGTTACCAATTCTGGTGAGCCGTGTCTGCCTGTACCACCAGGACGGAATAATTGCTGTATTAATTCAGCATTTTAAATTGGATGCTCATACTACCAAAAGCATGGGAGCCTAGTAAGCAGGCATTTTAACATGAATGCAATCACACGTTCAAGCGAACGAGCAAGCGTATAGACAAAAATTAATCAATTTTGTATTTAATATGATTGTTTAGAGCATAAACACTCTTTAGAGTTAGCGGCAGAGAAAAAAGTGGTTATTGCATTTTATTTTTGCAATTTTACAAAAACTTCAGCCCTTTAAGCTTAAAATGGATACAAAACTACCGATAGGTTTTTAAAATACAGAGTAGTGTGTGTCACAGTAAAATATTCATACCGCCGCCCTCGATCACTGCGCAGATTAAACTATTAACAAAACTGTTTCGGGTTTTCACTATGCAAATGTTGGAAATGGTCGAAGTTTATTTTTTAAATACATTACGCAGATTCCGTATTGAATGGTAGGCTTTTATTTTGTACAAATGAAAAAGACTTCTTTGTAAAATAGTCTACACATATATTTTTATCCAAATCCCTTACGGGGCAGGCAGAGAATATCGAGTGCCAAATTTCACGATCCTGGCAGACCTGCCTGGTTTCCTTAACATTCATTACCCTTTTCACAAAAAGATTGCCGATTTTGGAGACTCTTAACTCCATCCTCGGATAATATTCGAGCCATATGATCATGACGTCAACCTAGGTTTCCCCGGCTACCTACGTCCATCCACATCCGTGTTGTATATCTGATTTGTCAATATTTCGTATGTCATTCTTTCCACATGACCGAACTAACGGAGATAGGGCAATTCTCATTGTTAGACTAATACTTTCTTTGAAACCCTCTCCTTTTCGGATCTTACTGTTACGAATGCGGTCAGCGAGCGTATACACAACAGATTTAGCTTAGCGTTTTGACCACGTTTATCCTAGCCTCATATTTTTTCTGACATATCAAACTCTCGTTTCCATACAACAACGATGAGAAAAGCGCAGAATTAAGCAAAGCGAGTCAATTTGAGTCAAAACCTCGCTTTTAAATAGCTTACACAGCGCTCCATTTACACTATTTCCTGTACACACTCTCCTTTCTATATCTGTGGTGTACCTTCCATCCCTGCTAAAAGCACTACTAAGATATACAATTTCATTCACTGTTTTCAGCACTATTTCATAAACTAAAGTCCGTTCATCCGATCTGGCTTCGTCTCTTTCAAAAACTTTGATTGTATCGCGTTCGGGCCCAAAAGTGGAGCGTCATCATATTTCCCCGTGTTGGTCCGGGCTCCTTTCAGGCAAAGGCAAAGGCAAGCCTTCCTTGCCAGGCAGCTCTAAAATCCGAGCAAGTAGCTGCTAAACTCCTAGTCAGATGTCCCTAACACCGTGACATCTGACTAGGAGTTTAGCAGCGACTTGC
>NJDD01005114.1:58040-69728 GCA_002245505.1 Calephelis nemesis | reverse complement strand
GGTGTTTTATGGCAGGTCGTTTATTTTAAATGATTGTCAATTATAGCACGCAGATGATAACACGCTGAGCCAACACATTATGGTGAATTAATGATGGTTTTCTGTTGTTGTTGAGTTTGGTGCTTTTTGTTTTTGAAGTGAAACTTCTTTAGAATCATTGTGAAACGGGTACGGAAAAACGACAGGTAAGAGACACATATATATATATCTATCTCATTCTTTTGCAGGTAAGACTAAGAGACACAAATATATCGTCCCCGTAGAGCGAAACATCACTAAGTCGAAAAATGGCCAAAATGAGTTATCAATGTCACTAAAACTACATTTTATTTCTCTAAATATCGGTCTGACTGTCAGTTTTGTAGGTGCTTTCGTTTTCAATTTACAAAATGTAAATAACAACTAATTCTGTTCTTTGTCCTCACAGACAAAACAAGAAAAATAACTAACTTAGTTAATGATTTTACATTTACAAAAACGTTACAAAGCTCGAAAATAAAACGACTTAATGACTTTTTCTTTTCATGTTCTAATGCATCCGCAACCTTTTAGGTAAAATAAAATCATTAAAATGATTTAGTGAGGTTTTAATTTCAACAATAAGGCAAATTACCCGAAAGCGAAAAATAACTAACTCGAATTAGTAATTGTTCTCTCCTTATAGTGAAATGGTATTGCAACTTAGAATCGTGTGAAAAATCACTAACTAGGATAGAAAATTAACTAACTAAAAATTAAGGCGGACATTCTAAAAAGGACAAAAAACTAATTCTCATTTTTTAATTTTTCTCATGAATTGTGCTATTTTCATTTAGTATATTCGGTGTAATAAATAACTTATTCAATGTCCTTCAAAATAAAACTAAAATCAAAGAGATATGTTAGAGTATGTTAAAGTTATGAATATTTCAACATTTCAGAACTTTAACTGCGATTATCTCAAAACGTATTTTTTTGACTTAATGACTTTTCGCTCTACGGGGACGATATATTCATCTCATTCTTTTGCAGGGTAAGAGACGCAAATATATATTCATCTCATTCTTTTGTCGATTTACTGAAGTTTCACTTCTATCGTGTGTGAATCGCACACACCTTTTTTTTTGTACGCTCTTTTTCGCAAAGAAATACACTTTACGTATGGATACCTGAAGTCTTCCCCGGCTTCACGCGGATGTCGATTTACCTCTGAAATTTCATTTTCAATTTAAAGTATCTTCGATCCTTTTTCTTATATATATGACTCAATTTTCAATTAACACATCAATTAACTTATGGTGACTTGAACAAAATTAAGCATTTTTTTATTACGGCAATAAACAGATAAACCGGCAGGGAAAGACAAAAAAAAGTTTCAGGCTTAAAAGAGTCTCCGTAAACTATCCCAAATATTTTTCTGGAATACTTAATTACTAATTTGATTAAATATAAAATGTGCAATGGATCGAAGTAATCGGTTTGTATCTATTCAAATTGTATAATCAAATCTTTTGTGTCAACCACCAACGTGCTCTAACACTGTGTGTGTTATACAAAACAACTACACAAAAATATTTGATCAGGAAATACATGGTTTCATTTTATAATATGTTTTATCAAAATCTGTAAAGATGTGGAGATACCTTTTAAAAAAAATCGATCGTTTACTGCCGCACTAAAGATGTATTTCGTGCAGGAACACCTTTTTTTATATATAATTCTGATTGTAACGCCCCTGAACCACACGGTTGCGACCAAATAATTTAAAGTTCACTTTAAATCATTAACTACGATTACGTCGCATGTTTGCTCTATATCATTAATAAGGATTTCACAGCTATTGTGTTAACTTAAACGATTAAACATTTATAATAAATTTAATCTCTTTATATACTTAGCTTCTATTTAAACACCTGGTTGTAAACGATTTTAAAGATAAAACATCGCGTGTTATTAATATTTTTAATTATTTATACGGGATACTCACGATATATTTCTATTTTATTTGTCGATATTTCGGCCTAGTTGTAGAGGTTGTACTTCATCAAAATGTAACTAAAGTAATAATTACTTCAAAAGATAACAATAAATTTTTAAAGACGACAAATATGTACCCATTGCTACGGCTTTTTTTTCTATAACGTCTTGTTTTGTCGATTCCTGCTGAACCACAATCAATACAGTCTTCAACATTTTTACAACAACACTGTGACGTATTCCGGATTGGCACTACCTACCTAGTCTAGCTCTAACAATGTTGAGATGTTTTGATTTGGCGATTAATTACGTAACTGATGAGGGTAGAGGGTATGGTAATAAACCTACGAGTTTCAAGCATCATCTCGGTTTTGCCATTGCCAAATTACATTTTTCCTTTGATTGGGAAACTTTTTTTTATGTTTTAGGAAGACAAACAAGCAGACGGATTTCCTGATGGTAAAAAATTCACGCCGCCTAGAGACACCAAAGATGGTAATGGTGCGTTGCCAACCTGAGGTCAGGATGTTAGGCCTCGAGGAAAAGTAAGTTTACCGGCTACCTTACCCTCCGAACCAGAACACGTCATGACGTTATGGCAGCAGGAATAGGAAAGGCGGTGGTACCAATCCGGGCGAGTCGCTGCGAAACTCTACCACTTAGTCAAATGCCACGGTGTTAGTGATGATAAGCCTATGCTCGCCTTTTACGAGCTGCCTGGCAAGAAAGGCAGATGGTCTATTCTGCAAAGGAGCCCGGACCAACACGGGGAACATGATTTTATGTTAGGAGTTTCTTAAATGGGCATACATTTTTAACGAGTGGAAATCCTTATGGATACCAGCCACTTTCGGGGGAATTGGCGGGTTATGCCGGACTCCTATCGGCTAAAACCACTTGATGACCATCCTCTGTTATATCGGATGACTGCGGGATCTCCGAAGAACGCAGAGCTGTCACCCTTATATCTGCCCACAGGCTCATCCACTCAGAAGCCTCCATCTTCTGATGCCATCACTTTAACCCGGGCTGCTTTTTAAGCCAACTGATACCCCGATCAGTTGACTCACAGCCCCAACCCCCTTTTAGTCGCCTCTTACGTCAGGCAGAGGATACCGTAGCCCTATTCGTCGCCCGGTACTACAGGGCACATAAATGGGCATAATTGCCTAATTAGTTATTTACATAAAATAATATTACAATATATAAGTAATGTAGACCAAAAAGTAAGTACATCAGATCAAACGACGCTGGTTTTCGCCAATCGTTAGGCAACTTACACTCCAATAGAATGTTCGCAATATGAAGACAAATCACGAACCGAATCCGGCATCCCATTGTTAAGATGTACGTACTTAATTTTGATATAGATACCCTCACAATATTAATGAGGAAGCCGCGCCAGCTAAATGTACGTTGCTTAGAACTTAAGCCAGCTCTAAACGTTGTATTTCACAAAAATTGCCTATTATTGTTATCCGTCATAATTTTACTAGAATTCAGGTGCTGATAAAACAGATTCAAAAAGAACTAGGGATTTAAATTATCTATCACATAACTTGGTATACAGCATGAACGAATCGTTCGTATAGAACAATTAGTGAAATAAATAGGTATCCCTGGACAAATTACACAAATTGATCTTACTCTTGTGAGTAAATTTTAAGCTGATATTATAGCCAACGATAATATTAATTAGAATATAAATTATTACTTAGAATAAAAGTTTTTGCTCGTCCTTCGTAAAGTGCAGTCGAATTTTCCTTATGATGCGTTTTGCAAAGCCAAATGTTCGTTGAGATTTAGTAATGTTTGTATTGTTAGTGCCATTAAAAAAGGTGTGTGTTGTGTGGAGCTGAATACATTTAGGGTCTTTGGCTTTTGGTAAGTTCAATCCATTCATAACGTACTGTATGTACTGTACTGTATGTAAATTTTATTTCAATTTTAGTATGGACTTCCGCAAAGTAACGCGTTCTTCTAGCAATGTTTATTTTATTTATCATAAAAAGTTGTATCTGACATTTGCGTGTTACTTTGATCAACATAGCCTGCGTTTCTATACTTCTTATTGTCGGTGCTTGGTGGCATTCCATTCTAGAACCAATTTACTAACTACACTTGTGTAATTTTTATTTAAATACCGTATGTTTGAAGATGACAATTAATTAGTATTATTTTCAACAAAACTTCAGTTGCTATAGCCCTGATGAAGCTGGAATATTGTGGAAAGAACAAAAGTAGTTAATCGCCTGCGTTCTTCTTCAGAGGAGACCTAAGACATGCTTACGGCAACTATTTTATCGGCTGTCAATTTTATAAATTCTACCTACAAAATATTAGTTACTCATCCTTTCTTTTAAAGTCGAAATTAACATAAGCTACATGTATCGCCCATTTTATGTATCTCGTGTGAATCCCGCTTAATGTGAAGGTTGGCAGCACTTCATTTGCGAGAATGTTGGCGCGACTGGCTTAAGTGTTGCTCGCTGTTAAATTAATGAGCCAATCTCAAGCGGCTCGGGTTGCCACCTTCGTATATTTTACAAGGTGGTAATGTGCGGGGGCGACTAGCTTAGAGCGGGCTTTGTTAAGTTTACTACAGACATTTTGAAACTTGCTACAAGTTTGAGCTTAACGATTATACTTTGCCCTATTTCTAACTACCTCTCTTCTACGATCTGGATGTGATGACCCCATCGCCCGCTAATCACGATTTAATTTGGATTGTTAGATGTTCTACTACTGCAGTCAGTCTTGGTGGTAGCCGTACACTAACTCACCTAGATAGCACATACATTTCCTTGTCGCTTTGCGACAGTACTTTAGCGTTACTTTTAGGTTCTAGTTTGGAGAGCCACATCATATATTATAACACCTATCCGGCTGCAAACCCCTGTACCACCTGTGGCCTTGTCACATTTAGCCTATGATCACTCTTTTCAAGCTACAAAATTCTTTAAATCCATTTCATTGTAGGCGGCACTAACAGACAAGGCGGTATTACCAAACCGGATGTATAATCTCAAAATTCTACTACCTAATCTACCTACTACTTTGTGACAAACCCAGACAAATACAGTGAAAAAGGTATTAAATAACAATGTTTCTAATTAAGCTTTTACCAGGACAATGTTAATTAATCGTGATTGGCGAATCCTTAGCCTTGTTCTCGGTAGACAAAGCGAGAGTAGACAAAGTGGGGGCAAAATGTCGCGCCCCGGTCCCCAGGAACCGTAGTTTTCGACCTACAAATGTGGCAATTAAATGTGTGGTAGCTGAGTAATGTCCGCCAGACCGTGATTAAGACGCCCTGAAGATAACGAATACTAGAAAGTTGCTATTACGTATTGGATAAGTTCTATAAAGACCCAAATATTATTTAGACTTTTCAAACTTAAAAATGACATTGTTCTAAGTAGGAAGACAAACAAAAGACTGCTTTCATGGTGGTAAGAAATAGACATAGGACATATTTAAATAGATAGATAGCAAAGATTCGCCAGGTGAAGGTGGACTACCCTATGATTTAAACTGAGACATAACAATGGCGCGCACTTACTAAAAGCTAAGTAATTAAATAAGCTGGGTATAGTTATTATTATTTTTTTCTTATTCTTTAGTGGTTTCTTAGTCTTAGCACTGTAACTCGAAAAAATTAAAAAAGTTACAGTTTAGTTTGCCGCCTGTAAAAATAGAATCAATCATGCTTTGCTAATCGCAAAATGTGATTTTACTTTTTTTTAACATTAAATATTCAGCTTTGACGTTATGGAACTCTGTTTTTTAACAGCTATGATCAGTCAAATTGTTGCAATCACTTTCCTGTTTAGAGGAACAGGTAGCTGGTAAAATTAAAGAAGATTAACCTCAATCTCAGGTTGGCAACACACCTACATTATACGCTAACCGTATTACTAATAAACACGGAATAAAGTACATCAAGCTTCAACCGAGTATTATAGTCTGTCTATAACACGATGTGATACAGACTATAATATCAACTTAATTTTACTCCTACGTTAGTTTAAGTTTAACGGTTATTGTCTTATTCATAAACATAGACTAAAGTTAGAGTAAAATTGGAGTTGAGTCAATATCACAGTAAAATAAAGACTCTAATGCCTAGTTGAACCTTGGAGTATTTTAGTAATTGTTTGTTAATAAGACGGTTACTGTACTTTTTGCATTAAGGAACTCTGCCCACTTAACTACACCGTCTACTAAATTACATTTAATATGTTTTCTTCACTAATTTTTACTATACCTAGTTTGAACTAACATCGCTTTTAACCTCGCTTTTGAGGTGAAGAAACGACAAAAACACTCCTGGTTTAAGTGTTTTACACCCATATCTGCGAAAAGTTAAGCAAAGGTACAACGACGACTAGCCAAAAACACTAAGTCCCACAATGTGAAGGCAATCCAATTGGGCACAAAACCATACCCTGGCAACATTTTTTGTTACTTACAACAATATAATACTTATACCGTCCCACATAAGTTTTGTAAGACATTTCTTCCCTCGCATGACTCAGTTTAGAGTTTCGAGAAAACACGTTTTTTCAGTTTGGTCATTTTAAGTTTAGTTTCTATTTGTACTTTACAGAAATGCCAATAAGTCGAGAACCAATGTTCGTACAATTACGTGAGTTAGAGTAAATTGTAGATAACGAATTCAGGAAGATATTGGTAGTCCTAAGTCCCAACTCAAATCGCCGAATTAATGAGTTAGGACAGTTAGTAATGCGAGGGACGATTTGTATGATTTGTAGCATATGGATTTAGCTTATTATAGCACCCTTAAAGCTTCTTCTAAGCTTCTAAGAGATGACGAGGATATTGAGAGAGAATGTAGGGCATTGGCGGTGAGGGGTAATATGCTTGCTCGCAGATTCGCAAGGTGCACTGCAGATGTAAAAGTCACTTTATTTAAAGCATTCTGTCAATCTTTCTATACCGGCGGTCTGTGGGTGTCATATACGCGCCGCGCCTACGATGCCCTACGAGTTCAATATAACAATGCCTTTAGGATGCTGTTGGGGCTGCCGTGGCGCTGTAACGCCTCTCAAATGTTCGCAGATGCGCGCACGGATGACTTCTTGGCTTTGATGCGTAAAAAAGCCACATCTCTGCTACAGCGTCTACGTACCAGCGACAACAGTATCCTAGGGATGATTGCTGCCAGGCCCGGCTGCTCTATACAGCATCACTGGATAGAGACTGCAGTAGGGTTAATTAAGTAGGTTATTTGTACGCTAACAATACTAACATAGTCTGTAAGGCAATAATTGTTACTAACACATTACACAATTATGGATCTATGGTCTGAAATAAAATTATTATTATTATTATTTGACAATCCGCTGATCTTCTCACATTGAAAAAGTTATAGCAACGTTGTAACTAGTTTATAACAGACTATGGTAACCATTGCATAGTAGTCCTGATATGCGATACTCGAATCCGGTAAGATAATATCGAAAAACGCAGTCGTTAGGAACTGACGGATAGCAAGTCCATGTCCATCGGTATACGTAATGAGCAGCTAGTCTCCAAGGAGCGGTATCAGGTTGATAAGTAGTGCGGGCGGCGTTATTTGTTTTGCTAAACAACGGTTTGTTTCGGCGGGGGCCAATTAATATAACCATCGAATAGATTACGCTATTAATTCGTGACATTTGATACTACGTAATATTTTTTTTTATGACATTGGAAGGCAACAAGCAGACGGATTTCCTGATGGTAAGAAATTTCCGCCGCCTAGAGACACCAAAAGTGGTAATGGTGCGCTGCCAACCTGAGGCCGGGATGTTAGGCCTTGAGCAAAAGTAAATTTACCAGCTACCTTACCCTCCGAACCGGAACACGTCATGACGTTATGGCGGCAGGAATAGGTAAGGCGGTGGTACCAATCCGGATGAGTCGCTGCAAAACTCTACCACCTAGTCAGGTGTCGTGGTGTTAGTGACAGTAAGCCTTCGCTCGCCTTTTACGAGCTGCCTGGCAGGAAGGCAGATGGTCTATTCTTCTAAGGAGCCCGGACCAACACAGGGAAATATCGTGATATTACTCTAATTTTTAAAGATATTGTTATCCCACATTTGGCCGGGTCTTCTCTGTAAAATAGTCTGCCTGCTTACCAGTCAGCTCGTAAAAGGCGAGTAAAGGTTTAATGTTAAATTGCCAACAAGACTGGAGACAGAGGCACTCGGGGAGCAACTTGTCAGGTTTCACCGCCTTACCTATTCCTGCCACCATAATGGCAGTGTTGTGTTCCGGTCTGAAGGGTAGTGTAGCCGGTAGACTAGCGCAATTAGCCTTAAACATCGGCCACAATTCAGTGACACACCTAGAACATCTACGTTGTCTATATGTCATGGTTATCTCCTACTTTCACTAAAGCTATGTCCTTATTCGCTATCTTAAAACCCTTTTTCAATTCGTATTTTTATTATTCGCTATCTTAAAACCCTTTTTAAATTTTTTTTGTAGCACTTGCCCTGTGCGTGGGATAAATTTCTATAAATTTTAAAGAAAGAAAAAATTTCGCCCCAGACAGGATTTGAACCTGTAACCGTTCGTCTCAAGCCAACGAATGCTCTAACCAATTGAGCTACTGAGGATTCAAGTCCCGTGGCGAAATTTTTAAAATTTTAAAATAATAAAATAAAATAAAAATAAAATAATAAAATAAAATAAAGGAATTAAAAATTTCGCCACGGGACTTGAATCCTCAGTAGCTCAATTGGTTAGAGCATTCGTTGGCTTAAGACGAAAGGTTACAGGTTCAAATCCTGTCTGGGGCGAAATTTTTTCTTCCTTTTTCAATTCTCCGAAAAAAGTTTCCTCTTTTATCACTCTCGTATCTATAATAATGTTCACATTGAAAGTTAATTACCATTGAACATATTGTTTTTAACGTAATATCAATAAATAAATATCCCTGGACATGTTACACAAATAGAATCTTTTTTTAATTTCAAATTATATGCTTGAGTTATGCTTATGGCTGTTATTCAACGATATCAATACATAGAAATACTTATGTAAATAACAGAATAAAATATAATAATCACCTGCACCCCGAAATGCAGACACCTAAAAATCACATAAATGCCTGCCATCGTCGGGGCAGGAATGGAACCTGAACTTCGCCGGTACACGTCTTACTTCGTGTACGCTAATTCCTCAACCAACGAAGCCGTCGGGTCATTAATCTGTAAAGTTGTTCATATTTCATTAAACAGATTATTATTACTTACGAGTACGTAAGTCTTTACGTGCTGGTCCAGGTCCGCTGAGCTGCCCCTGTTGAACTACTGAGTGTCATAAACCGTCGGCCTCTCTGCCAGGCAGCTTAATACATTGGTCATTACCAACAAGACCACTGGTGTCAGAGTACTGTGCAGCAACTTGCCCAGATAAGAATCCACCGCTTTATATATTCTTGCCGCCATAACAACTTTGTCAAATTCCTGTCCGAAGGTTAGGGTAGCCGGTAGACTTACACAATAAGCCTAACATCCCAACAACAGAACAGCAACACACCTATAACATTTATGGTGTCTATAGGCCACCATTGTTTCTTAAAATCAAGAAAGCCGAGTGCTTGGTCTTTGAACTCTTACATGAAAAAAATTCTCTGGCCTAGGTTAGCTATAAGATATTTCTTACCAGAGATAAGCTTGCCTTCATTACATACAGTGCTATGTGTTTGTATTGTCGTTAAATCATGTATGTAATAAAAAAATGTAATTATCGTAAAAAACATCTATGTTTTAATCTAGAATGAAAGACCAATGAAGAAGTGCCTATAAAACAAATAAAAATACATTATTTTTGAAATTATAATAATATAAACAGGTGAGCTCAAAGTATTATTTTTAAATTCAAATGATTAATCTTGTTTTACGCAACTTCTCACAGCAAACAAGCACACGGTACTCTCGATGTTAAATTTGGTACCGTTTTATTATAACTTTGTCATATTTTAATGATTTTCCAAAACATGTTTTATCATACACTTTTTCTTACAACAAAGTCAACACTAAATTTCTTACACAACTATTTTCTCAGCAATAACATTGAGCTCTACAAATAAAGATAAATATGAATGAATTTTAAATGAATGAATGAGTGAACACTTTTTTGCGCACCAGAAAAAATACTCATTAAAATGTTCCTTTTAAAAAATGGTTACACTGACACCAGCAATTAAAAAGAAGAGTTTCATATTTAAGCTTTTTAAAATGTGACCCTCAAATCGTCCAATCGAGTAGGTTGACCCTTTCTACAAACATAAAAATCCCGATATGTTCACTTAGGAAAACCAATGCAAACACCAAATTCGTAGTTCAATTTAAATGCGGTTCAAACATCCTACGGGAATTACTCTACAAATCTACATCTTATTTGCAAGTAAACAAACAAAAAACCTTATTCCTCACCTTTTAAAGTTTAATTTCGTGGAGCTAGATGTAAATAGTATTTTCTCGGTTTTGTTGTAGGACTCAATCAATTTACAAGTCGTGTTTGACCAGACGAGAACCCTTGCTTCAAACTTGCCGAGTCCGAGTTATTTTCACGAAGGGTTTGAGTTGGATTCATCTGTTTGATGGGACTTCGAAATAAGTTTGAGTAATCAATTGGTTTTGATCAAAATTGGCGAAATTAATTATTGAGGGATGTTCTATATTAACATATTTTTAGACATCCCGGTTGGACGAGGGGTTAGTCCACTCCCTTACCTACATATACTGGTCGTCTATTAAGTTTAGGTTTTATCAAAGACAATGTATGTATTTACTCATATCTGGTTTTATATACAACAGAAGCAACCTTCACACCGTAACCGTGACGAGGAAGGCAGGTGTAACGAGGCACTTAGTCCCACAATGTGAGCTGTTGTTGGTAAAACTATCGTCAAAATATACAGTCCCAGCCATCGTGATTTTTACTAAACATATCTGAGTTGCCCGGGACCTCATATGTCAGTGAAGAGGTACTACACCGAACTACTAGACCTCAGGTTCGATAATCTTAATACTGTTATTCTTTTCGTTAATTGTGCCCAAGTTTTATCAGCCCAATGGCTCACATTCGGCCCGTATATATACATATGTGTGTTCAAATGTCCAGAACTTCGTATCGCTTGACATTGACAGCTACTAACAGTTTGTACCGATTGAATAATTGTTTCTCCCATGTTAACTTCAATTTTCCCGGTTTCCCTTTCCACGAAAACCTTCTAACAATAACTAAGGGCCAGGCCACAACACTCTGTTGCGGCGTCGCATCGCAAAAATCTACGACACCGCACAACATATCGCGGAAATTTACGATGTGCTACCGCAACGAACAAATTTGCGATACGACAACTGCTATTTAGTCGGTGTCCATACTTTATATATCACAATTCGGAAACAAAATTTTAAAAACAGAAGTATAAAGGAGAAGTGTGTACATGTTTATAGTATTTAAAATTTCGAGAAGTTAAATAGTGTTGAAAAAGCAAAACTCGGTAAATACTTATAAACATTTATGTGTTTGTTAACTGTCAACTAAGACCTCCGATGTCACTATTAAAATAATTACAAAATTCATTTCTGACTGTGTTAGCTCCTGTTCCGTTTGGTGTTTTGTGTAAAATTTGCAAAGAATCGTCAACAAACATTTCTTCAAACATTTGTGCGCCATATCGACTCAATACAATTTTTTACCTATATTTTT
>NJDD01005114.1:26770-43152 GCA_002245505.1 Calephelis nemesis | reverse complement strand
TGGTATGAGGGAGACTTCTCCCCGGGAGAGGTTAATTACCCACTGGCCGATAAGGCAGCGGCTCGCTAATTACGTACTTATGGAGGACTGAAATTAAGTTATCGTTGGCGGGGAAACGACGTTCGCTTTGTTTGCGTTCCATTTTACAGATAATATGTACTCGGTGCTTAAGAGTAATGGAACGAAATTGGCGAAAGTTTTATCTTTTATGCCTAAGTATGCAGCTTTCAGGATAATGGCAACATCGTTCAGCGGCCCTAAGGGACCTTTTTAATCGCTTAGCTTAATTTTTACATTGTTTTATATTTAGAGTAAGCTTCATTGCTGTAATTTTAATAAAATTTAGCCAGATTCGAATTTTGCGGACTTTTTAAAGATCTCTTGTTTTTGGTATGTAGATAGATAGATAGATACTCAAGCCTTTATTTCGATTTTATTGCCGGCATCAGGGTCTTTTAGAACAAAATTTAGTATTTCAGTCGATAAGCAGTTAATTATAAAATGTTAAATAGATATATTTAGAATAAGTAGGTACCTACTGCAATTATGTCGCAGCTTTCGTAGAAAAAAAAACAGTAAACACACGCACACACACAACGTCTACTACTAGTAATTTTGAATTATAGGTAACAATACTTACTTTTTTTGTTTATCATCAATGATGAGATCACCTGCAAAAACAAAAATAATTAATTTGGTTAAAAACAGCGATAACAAAATCATGATAAATAATATACTTAATAATTAACCGTGTTGGTCCGAGCTTCTTTGCAGAATTCCTGTCAGGCAGCTCGTAAATGGCGAGCAAAGGCTTACCGTCACTAACACCGTGACATCTGACTAGGTGGTAGAGTTTCGCGGAGACTCGCCCGGATTGGTACCACTGCCTTACCTATTCCTGTCGCCATAACGTTGCTGTCGACGTGTTCCGGTCCGGAGGCTAAGTTAACTGGGAAACTACTTTTGCTCGGACCTAACATCCAGGCCTCAGGTTGACAACGCACCATTACCACCTTCGGTGTCTTTAGACGGCGTGAATTTCTTACCATCAGGAAATCCGTCAGCTTGTTTGCCTTCCGATATTATAAAAATAAAATTAAAAAAGCTATGTTATAACCAATTTACGAGTATCCAACTTAAACTCCTAAACTAACTTAAACTGCACTTCAAAGTATTTTTTAACATTATGTTTAAGAAACCCTCAATTTTAGCGTGAAAAGCTTCGATTACAAATACCACATTAATCTTTAATATTATCTACATTTCGAACAGAAATTCAGAGCGACGCATTCCTACGTATTACCGCATTACCATACTTCACCGACGAAGCTTATTTAAATGCTCCACCGACTCCATTTAGAGCTTGGAAAAATAAAACCGTAGAACGGATCCCGCGATCTCTCGCTGAGCCGCTTTTGTGGTAAATATGTATAAACCGACAAACATATTTTGTTCCTATCTTACACAAAAATCTGTACAAAATTCAACCTTAAGTTGTTCCGCTTTAATTTTTCGTAGATGAAAATGAGTTTTGCTTAAATTTGTTCATATTTAAGTATCTACGTTTTGTCGCCGGAGTCTTTTTATTTTATCGTATTTTATTTGGTAACACAGCTGGCAGTTTGTTTTGCGGCTTTTAAAGTACCTTTCATGTACTAACATTATTTTATGTACCTACTAGTACCCATTTATGCAATATACAAATAAGTACCTACTTGTTTCTGCCTTCCAATTCTTGCTCTTTATTTCCTTTTGCTATTGTAAAAAAAATAAAAACGTGTACGTCGTTTTTAAAACTCTGCCTAAGACAGTACTTACGTTTTGAACGAATTGAGAGGTTAAAACATATTATGTCTTAAGCCACCGATCAACCGTGAGAATCCTGATAGATTACCGACAGGGGCCGATTTTTGTATTATGAACATAGACGTCTTTGGTTCTGGATCTCACCCTACTATTATCTTACGTACCTTTTCAGTAATAAGATTGTAAACTTCATTCGCTCCTACCTTTAACTAGGTATACCAATTCAACCTAAACATGTAGTTTTAGTGCTATACTCAATATGTATCCACCTACCCTTTTTGAAAGCATTTTGATGTACCTACCTTTAATTTTAATGCAATAAAAAAAGTAAATAAAACAGTAACACGATCGATGGGTCTAAGAAAAGAGATGGGTCTTGTTACTGCTGGTAATTCTTCTGTGCACAAACTAAACTTATTTTAGATGCATGCTATCTTTTTCAAATGAAACAAAAGAGATGGAAGGTTTTAAACGTGTCAGATTAGTCCGAACATGTCAAATTGTTATGTTTTTAAACAACGTTTTCCGAGTGATAGATTAAACGTCTTTAGAAATGACGTGTACGGTCTAATCTCACAGCACTAAAATTGTTTTGTCTCTTTCTACGTTACGTTAAAAGAAGACAGCGATAACTTAAAATTAGTTTAGTGAGTGCGCAACAAAATTATCACCACTGTCAGAAAAGTAATTAAAACTATTTATCTAATCTTAATAAAAAAACATGTTAACACGTTCACTGCGGGTTGAGGTAAATCAGTCCCAAACTCGACCTCATGTTGGTGCGGGGCTAAAAGTTCGTGTTATCTTTTTTGTGCGGGATCTTTCGCCTTAATATGATTACAACGCGGATAAAAACTAATATACTTTTCTCCATAGTTTTCAAACCAGGGCTCGTTGATACCGAAAAAATATTTGAGATCTAAATAAGCCTTGAACGCATTAGGCTTTTTTTGCACACAGTGGTATGAGGCTTATTTACGCCCAAGAAAGTTACCTCAAAGCGGTACTAAGGGGGACATCGTGCAAGTGGGCCGCTTGACGTTAACGCGGTCATAGTTGTCGATACTAAATTTCGTAACAAGCGTATTTCACGTCAACATGAGGTATCTAAATACGTTGGTTTAATAGTCAGAGCTAAAGCTTTTATTGTTTTAAAGATACAGTATTTATAAATGTTTTGTTAGCCGTCACTCACTGTAACTCATGACAAACTGTTGAAGTTTCACAAAATATATAATATGTTTAATGAATAATCGTTTTTAAGAGCTACTTAAACCGGGTAGTTACTGTGTTAGTATTATATGAATCTATTACTTGGCGTGAACGCCTTAATATAAAGAAATATATAAAGAATAAATGTGAAGTCAAATCACTAGGTACATTGTCTAAATATGAATTTTTGATATATTTACTTAAGATGCTAGATGCGATTAAGACCTTTTTATCTATAATTTACCAAGAAGTGCTATTCTTTGTACTAGCCTTATATTAAATTCAGTGCGTTTTGAAGTTAAAACATTCTTTCAATATTTTTTCTTGAACCCGAGGTCAGAATCAAGGACGAAGATTAGTTAAGCATTTACTAACAAATTATTGTCGCCTAAAATTATGAAGGATTTAAGTAACTACTGGAATGTGAGGTCGATGTGACCTCACCTGCAATGTAAAATAGCGAAGGCTTAGGCAGATTCGATCTCAACCGCATCACCAAATGTTCTTAAAGATTCGTCCGACAGTGAAGGCGTTAAGCTATTGTTTGATTATTTGGGGAAGTCTACTTATTCTCAAAGAGCTTTCATGACCCCCAAAAAGTATAAGTAGTTATACGAGTTATAGCTAGAAAATACTTTAATTTTAGGTATCAACCACTGTATAAAATGCTGTTTAGTTTTACCTCTTCCATATTTATATTTTTTTTATGATAATGGAAGGTAAACAAGCAGACGAGTTTCCTGATGTTAAGAAATTCACGCCGCCTAGAGACACCAAAGGTGGTAATGGTGCGTTGCCAACCTGAGACCGGGATGTTAGGCCTCGAGCAAAAGTAAGTTTACCAGCCACCTTACCCTCCGAACCGGAACACGTCATGACGTTATGGCAGCATGAATAGGTAAGGCGGTGGTACCGATCCGGGCAAGTCGCTGCGAAACTCTACCACCTAGTCAAATGTCACGGTGTTAGGGACGGCAAAACTATGCTCGCCTTTTACGAGCAGCCTGGCAAGAAGGCAGATGGTCTATTCTGAACTGAAGCCCGGACCAAAACGGGGTTTATATATCAAAGAAATCTGCTTATGATCTTTATATATCAAGAAACAAATGTATTGTTTTGCCATTTTTAATGAATTTCATAGCTGCAGTATCAGAAGAAGTAAGCTTGTTCTACCTTATAGGTAGTCTATTAGCTCTTTCACATAATGTATCTTCATAATTCTAATGTTTTTTCACACAATATATCTTTATTGTATGCTATTAAAAGTAATGTAACAAACTACCTAAAAGGATTACTTATTTTTTTATCTATACAGACAGTCCTCATACTTACGGCGTATTAGGTTCTCGAAATACGCGACGTAAATCGAAACGACGTAAGTCGGGACATAATTTTTTTTATATGTAAAACTCAAGGGTTAGGGGATGTAGAAAAATGCATTTACAGCAAACAATACACATTCGATATTAAGTATCACAAATAAATTATTAAAATAATTATATATGTACTTTAAAATTGCTAGGCTCTATTTTCGAAATTTGTGTTACTAATTTTAATAATAGAATAAAACTTTGATAATCGAAATGTGTGATGATAAATAGTAAATTAAATTAAACCTAAAGAAACTATCGACCCATATTGCTTCGCTTCTTTCTTCTTGCTATCATACAGGTCTCAGTAACACTGGTATGCTGCACGAATTATATGTAGTATACAGTTAATAATAGTAATATCTGGATGACCGAGCTTTGCTCGGTATTTTTTTTTGTTTTTTTATAAATTGTGTTTTTTGGAAATTATATTTAAGTACGAATTACACAATTAGTCTAACCTCAAAGCAAACAATCATTGACTTTGACATTGACAAAAAATAGTATTATTATTCGCCAATAGATGTCAGGAAGAGTCATAATAAATTGGGACTACTCAAACGCCTCCTATTTGTTAAAAAAGTAAGTTTAAGTCGATAAAACACGAATAAAACACGAATATGACATTTTCTAAAAATAATTCCTAGCTAGATCGATTTATCGCCCCCGAAACCCCCTAAATACTAAATTTCATGAAAATCGTTGGAGCCGATTCCGAGATTCCAATTATATATATATTTAAACAAGAATTGCTCGTTTAAAGGTATAAGATTAACATTAAAACTTCCCTCAAAATTAGGATAATTTTCTTCAAAATAAGTTTAGCAACGTAAATTGAAACTACCTTTAGGTACAAAATTAAGAAAACAGCTTGATCAGTGGTTATTACAAGAACAATTTTAATCTGTTAATATATATTATAAATTATAAAAGACTACCTGCTTGCCGGTGACTTCGTCGGCGTAGTTTAGTTACGTATGTCATACAAATTTTCATAGCCTATTATAGCCTCTAGGTGATAATATTTGAACAACAAATCCTACGCTTGAACTCGGATCTTCAGTTATATACATATCAAATTTCATTAATTTACACAAAGTTCAATAATTACGAAAAACTACGACCATCTTCTTTCACGATGGCGCCAAAACTCCTTGCTACATCACTTTTCACTAACATAGACTTTATTTTATATTATGTAGTTATTACTTACCACTAAAAAGGACGAATGTCCACCCATGCGAAGAATTTAAACAACAAAACAAATTATGGTTTAGATACTATGTATACAAGCATGTTTAGCTTAAACACATAAACTCTTTTATGATTCTTTAAACCGTTATTAATAATGAAACATGAAAAATATGTATTTAATTAGTTGTTCATAATACATGGCGCGTTTCAGCCGCGTTACGGGATGTAAAGCGTGAAGCGCGCAGAGTACGTTTTTACATCAATTTGTTACTAATTATGACACCAACACCGGTGCTTTTGATCAAACGAACATGTGTTGATGCATTTAGAGCGTTGCCTTTTTATTTTAAATGTTTTTTTTACATATTGAACCAGAGTATAATTTTTTTACTTTTTAAATAGGTTTTTAATTTTTTACTTTAGAAACCTTTGCCTTTAGGTGTGTTAGGTAGATTTAAAACCTCAGCTTATGTCTGTTATCAACAACTTTGCCCTCAAACAACAGATTTGGACCGGATCAGATTCGGATAAATGCAGCAACGGAGGCCGTCACCCATCACGTAGAGCCCGGCTAGGTAAAGCTAGGCTTCGAATCCGTAAGCGAGACCCACTTCACGTAATTCTGTGTTTATTCCTGAGACCAATAAAACTTTTTTTTATTTGTTTGATATTTATTAAAACATTATCGTATGGAAGCGAGAGTTGATTAGGCATTAAGATAAATGCGATCGAAATGAGTGTACCTACTCGCAACAGTGGGAAGAAATAGTGGCATGAAATAGTTGTTAAAATGATCGAAAGGGTATTCTCTATTGGATCGATATAATAATGAATAACAGATAAATAATTGAAAAAAACAGAATAATTGAACAAACATACTATAAATGCAAAAGTTTGCATGTTTGTTTGTTTGTTACTCCTTCATGCAAAAACTGCTGAACAGATTTTCATGAAATTTGGCATACACGTAGAAAGTAACTTTGATTAACACGTACTTAGGATAGTTTTTGTCTCGAAAATATGTCCTTGTGGAACCATTAACTTGATAACAATGTATATGGGATCACATCGAAATTCTTGAGTTATCCTTCAAAAAAATAATTTTATTTATGTGTGTTTAATTTTAATTTCTTTAATTTAATATTAATTTTCTTTATGTCGGTGTAAAGCTGGTTTTTTAATGCATGCTGATGCATGAGTTTTTTTCAGACGGTATAGATAGTCTCAAGTGAATATACCTACTTATTTGTATTCAGGTTTGTTACGTCAGTTTGATTCAAACGTAACAACTAACAACTTTCTCTCGTACAATCGATTGGTTAATAACAAATCCTCCCAAATTCGTAAATTCACCTATTCATTTCTGCTTATTTTATCTTCAAAGTAAAAAAAGAGAAGCCCGCTAAGTTTCTTTTGCCGGATCTTCTCAGTGTGTGGCCGCGATTCCGATCTACATTTGAATAAAGTTTCTTCTGTTCCTAAATCTGATTCTGAAAGCTTACAGCAATGTTTCCTCGTCGGAATCCATCATGTTACCGAGTGCGTATAGTGTGAGTATGTAAGACCGTTTCGGAAACATTTGGTATCATTCGATCAAAGAACGGTCAAACTGCGACGTGGTACCTAAAGAAATAGTTGGAATCGGTTTTTGCAGTTTTACTGCGATCAATTATTTTAATATCAGAATTTATGAAGTGACAGCCCTAATGACTAAATTCCCATTACTGAAACCGCTTAGTCACATCCCGATGCACGCAACGGCCGAGTCAGAGTGATTCGTAGGTAGGTACGTTCCGTTTCTTTCAGTCTTACTTCCTTAAGCTTTATATATCTAATCTAAATCTTTCAATGTAGATAGGATTGTGCAGTTGCTAGGCACGGAAATTTTCAGTGTTTTTTTAAATTGAAATAGGAAGATAAACTATCACATTTACGATATTAGTATGGCATGGTTTTAGCATATTTAGAATTTTTGTGTGTCTGTCTATTTGCATCCAGATCGCGATCTACTGAATTGATCGCAATGATATTTAGCAAGTAATTAGGTACTTTACACATTCACGTACCTACAGGTTTTATATGAAGCTGGAGCTCGGATCTTTATATTATGGGATAAATCCTAACCAATCCATACTAACGCTACGTTTATCTATACAACATTTTTTTTCAATTTCCTTGAAGAATCGAAATTAAGTTTTTCTACCTACTCGCGGTCAAAGTTTGTATGGAGGATCTTTTTATATTTGATTTAGAATAAATACCTACAGAAAATTAATAACAACAGCATATTATTTTTTCCTATGTCATGCAAGTGCAAAACCACATCACATGTGTGTCAGGCTCAGTTTCACCACAGCCAATAGTAATATGTAGTAATATGCAAATTGTGTCATGTGTTTTTTTTTCTGCGCTACTCTTTACCGTTTATGCACTAGATAATCCCCGCTACAAGTTAAGATGTATAAAACTTTAAATTATTCTCAGACAAAAGTAAAAATATATGTGATATAACATGGACCAGCTAATGTCTTATCAGGTCCTCTGACTATATATTGCTTCATTAACAGTTTATTTAATTATTATTAGCTGACAGCCCTAACACTGTTTCTACATTCTCAGTTCTAAAAGCGCTAAAACAGTCACGTCCCGTTGCACGCACGGCGCGATCTCAGTGATCCATACATGCGTTCCGTTTCTTCCACTCCTAGCTAATTAGCTTCCGCAAGCTGTAAATCTAATGTATATTGCGCAGACGTCAACGGACTCGCTTTGATCAGACTTCAAGTGAAACGGAACGGTTTTGTGAACGCGGGCTATGAACGATTTTTAAATGCGGTGTTTAATGTCAAATTTCAGACTTGATTTATTATTTTATCTGTTAATGTCTGGATATATGTGAATGTAATGTATTTATCTAGACAATGCTACTAAGATATCCTTGTACCAGCTATTAGAAATGTAATCACGCAGACACCAGCTGTGCTGGTTTAAATAAATTAGATGCCCGAGAACGTAAATTCTCTAGAAAAAACCTAACTGGTTTGCTGAAAAACTAGCCTGAAAATTTCTGACAAGTGCTGAGCGCCGTCGATAAACCTTTACAAATTTTCCCGATATTAACTATGTCAACATTATTTGGTAGTCTAGTCAATTTAAGATATGACTTATGAGGCTGCATTCAAGACACTTGACAAATTTATGTTTTAAGCAATATAGTGTAGGAGGAATCGGCGCATGAGTACCGAAAACTATTCCACCTCAATTTTTTTATGCGATCCTCTTCAAATTGCCCTCCTAATGATATAAATGAATGTTGCCATGGCGCAACTCGGTGCCATATTGTTTAAACCGAAATTGTTTAAACAATTGCAAGTAATTGTTATTTTTCAACCGGACAAATTTTTTATATTCTTTATTGGCATATTATACCATATGGCAAGTTTTCACCCAAAGTGAAATAAATAATAAAAAAATATCTCTGGATAAGTCACACGAATTGAATCTAACAAAGTAAGCAAATTATATTATGCTTGTGTTATAGGTGTTAGTCAACGATACTAATACATAGAAATACTTAAATAGATACCAGAATATATTTAATAAACACCCAGACTCGGAAATGTAGACATCTAAACGTTCATCACACAAATGCCTGCCCCCGTCGGGAATCGAACCCGAGCCTCGCGTTTGGTCGATGTAGTTAGGCGTGTACGTTAGCCACTCGACCAACGAGGCGGTCAATTATTTAAAATAATGCAACCTACCCTACACAAATGAATTTATTTTGACTAGACTGTTGGGTATTTTGTCCGACTATATCTAACTCATACTGGTACTTGATAAGGAAGGTTTACTGGGGATACCCGACCAATAAGTATATTATACTTATATCAAAAACTGACGGGAGCCAAGGTTTGAGATGATATGCGTGGCTATGAAACACCTTTTTTACCAGTAGTAACATAAAAAAGTCACATAATACTCTGATTATCGCCTATGTGGTCTAGCAGTCCGGGTGTTGGACTTGACTGCATGAGGTCCCGGGTTCGAATCCCGGGTCGGCCAACAAAAAGAAAATTGGATTTTCCCAATTTTCTAATAATAAAAAATGTTGATCGGGATTGGAAATGTGCCCGGTTGGCGATAGGCTTGCCACTTATCACATTGTGGGACTTAGTATCTTCGGCTAGTCGTGGGTGCCCTGGTTGTTCCTCTGCCTACCCCTTCGGGGATATGGGCGTGAAGATACTTTTTTTTTAATACTCTGATTCCTTATCTAGGATATATCAGCTAGACTTTTGCACTATTGAACGATGAGGTTATCACATCCTACGTCACTTCTAATTCTGAGTCCCTAACCTGTGATATAATCAGTGAAAATGAATTTTAGTTGTAATTAAGTAGGGCGGGCGCGGTACCTAATCTCTGTATCATATCAATCACTCGGTCAGAAACAATCAATTAGGTCTCGATCCCCTTTCAATTATTCCCCGTATCGGTAGGTAATTGCTTTCCCACTGGAAGGGCAGACTCGTATTACGTAATAAGGACTGATTAATATTGTCATTACGAGTTTCGTTTATTTTCTTATTATATGACAAGTATTCTTATTTTTAAGTCCAGGATTCTGTTCATAATAGATAGGTAAATACCAAACAGGTACTGTTGTCCATCGGTTAGCTTTTCTTAAATCTTTTCTTTCTTAAATTACATCAATACTTTACTTTATAAACATAATCTTTTGTAACTCTTTTTGAATCCCGACGCAAAACGAGATAATGTGTTCTAATTTTGACTTCTTTCCCCCCTCCCCCTACCCTTCACTCTATCTCTCTCTATGTGTGTGTGTGAGAGAGAGACAGAGAGAGAGAGAGAGAGAAAGAGTGTAATAGTCTGTTTGTGGCATCGTAGCTCTTCGAAAAACCGTATCAAGATACGCCCATTTTGATGCAGTTTCTTTGCTTGAAAGCTGACGTGATCGAGATGGTTCTTAGCTACAGTTCCTGAAGGTCTGTCCAGGTGTTCAAGGTCATCAGCTCATTTGAAGATTTTTTATAAGCATCGGAATGGATATTAGACACACTAAAGGTATTTATTTCACTTTTAAGCATATACGAGACCTAATACTTATAAGTGCAGGTACAACGGAGCTGAACTGAAAATGGAGCTCGAAGATAGGAAACGTAACCATGGAGTGCAGCTGCTGGTAGGTAAACCCAACGAGTTTGGACTTATTCGATTCGCCTTAACTAGATCTAGATCTAATCATACAAGGACCTTGATGACTTTGATGTATTTACCGGAACACCGCACTGTCAAAATGGCGGTAGCAATCATTGGAGTGGAAGATCCTACCCGGACAATGTGCTGCACAGCTCTACTACCAGTAAATTCAATATTGTTAAGACTTTTTTTGTTTTAAATAAAGTTGTTTATTTCTATACACTTTAACATTTTGAGTTGGCCACTGAGATACATAATCAGCCCGCTGGTACTTATAACATCCGAAACAACGTTTATTCAAAAATAAAAATAAATGCATTTATAGTTGCGCGGTAATGGAATCCGGCCTAAGAAAGAAAAAAAAGAAAGAAAGAAAATGATTTATTTACGAAAATATATGTGTGTAAATTAGATGTTACAAAAATATTTAAGTATATCAACATATTCTACCATATTTTGGTGTGCAAATATTTTAACATTTATAAAAAAATTATTTAATAAGGTACATAATATGCTTTAACTTCTAAGCCAGTTATTTATATTTATAACTAGATTAATTATTTATTACCAAATCATTTAATAACTATAATTGAATTTAACCCTGTCTACCGCAAACTACCACTAAAACTAAAGTTAAAAAAACTTAAAACTACTAATGTAGTCAAAGTCATCATCCGACACCGAACGCTAGACCATAAACACGATGATTTTAATTACAAATATGTTACCTTTTTCTCTCATTCGCAATAAAAGTAAAAACTTGTCATTGCAATAGAGTTTGATAACTTTTGATAGTTTACATTATTTTTCATATTTTTACTATAATGATTTTTATAATACAAAATTGAAACAATTAGTAATTTTGGACCAATATGGTTGTATGTCACAATGCTGTTAATAGCATTATCTGGGGTGGGACTCTTACTGGTGGTGGTGGCACTAGGATTTATGGTTAGGTGGAAGTGGAAAGATATCCCGGTAAATTATCTACACATATTATAATATTGTTTATTCCCGTAGCTTTATCAATACGTCATAAAATCAATTTTCCCGGTTTCTATGTCATATACCTAACAGATTATAATGTCGGCAACGCATCTTTAACATCTATGGCGTTTTTTGACAACAGCTGTCTCTCACTGCCAGGAGAGCTGTGTATTTGTTTACTATTTATCACTTAAACAAATATTGTATCTATACGTTGAAGATATTCTAGATATTATTGAGGAAGGCTACATGAATGGGAGGCTGTACATACCTTCGCAGATCCGGGATAGGTTAGGGGCAGCCGGCCACCATGCTGTTTCTCCGTAACCAGACACTAACATTAAATATACTAGAGGCTTATTACCAAATCATTGAGTTTGATCCTTCTTCACGAATATATGATGGTATTTTTATTTTTGCTTGGTATTACGCTAGTATTATACCATTTTAGAAACTTGATCAGTTTTGCTATTTTTTATAATAATTTGTCACTTGTATTGTTAATGTTTTTGTTCCATTTCAACTTTACAGTTTAAAAATTAAAAACTTACATTTTCTAAAATTGTCAGAAAAAAATAATTAATTTTATTTTGGTGTTAACTAACTTTTTAAATAATTTGTCATTATTTGGCACTGTGATGAACAGTTGTACCACTGAGGTACCTAACCTAGCTAATACAAAATAAATAGCAGTAGACACCATTGGGGGAAGTTTAGTAAGAGTGTAGAGAGCGAGATTGTACTTTCTATAATTGAAAAGAAAGAAAAAATGTCACCCCAGGCAATAAGAAAAAATTTTTTTTTTTTCATTGAAAAATAGAAATTGGGTTGGGTTAACCAAGCAAAGGACAAGTGCTAAAATAAACTTTGTATCCTTATATGTAACTACAGTAAGAAATTTCCTTCTTTGAGTTTTCACTACTTTCTTAACTATATTTTGAGTTTGTGTTCAGGTACACAAATAAAAATTGTGCTGTTTATGGTAAATAAAAAAAAACTTTTAGGACGTACCATCGAAACCCATATTGTGTCTATCTTGCACCCCTTCTCCCGTGTGCTGTTCCAAAGATGACGTCGTGCAACTTGAAGTTGAGGAGAAAGATAGTCTCGATGAACAACTCGATATACTCTCGAAGAAACTTGCTAATAAGGTACGTTGTTAGCACTTATTTAAACCAGAATATTTCCCCAATGTATGTTCATAATTTATTAAGACATAGTCCTTATTAGGCAAAATTCAACGATTGAATGCCTTGACTAAACCTTACTCATTTTACATATGCTTCCAACTTGTGTAGAAGCTATGTGGTTTTGAAATAACGACAGGTGTTAAAAGTCAAGAGTTAAAGTGTTAAGGGTGGGTTATGTGTAAGAAGTTCTTGAGGAAACTGTCCAAAGTGTCTGGTTACTGAAGAAAAAAATGCAAAATATTCACTAGGAATGTAAATCAACAGAATCAGAATGAAAATCAGCAGCATCTTCCAGCTTTTTAAAATTAAATTTGTCTGGATCTCGAGAATACTTTTCCGCTTTGCCTGTTTATCTCACCTCCTGTTATATCTCCTGTCTTTGCAATAATAAAAGTCATCCATGCCTTTTACTGAGTAATATTTAAATTCTTTTAACGAACATCCGGACTGCTTTAAGTAAACTTTGTTTCTGGTGTACATTTAGGAAGGCCGCCTACTCATCTCAAAATGTAGAATGCGTCAGACCCAAAACGAGATAGAGAACTTGCATGCCTTAGACCATGATGTACGGTCCAAATATCGGGACATTATGAACCTGCTGAGGAAGGACCTGCAAAACAACGAGAGAGACTGCAGGAAGCTACAAGAGCAGATAGAATGTGTGTCGCGAAGACGTGCTGAACTTAAAGAAGAGGTAGTTTTTTTGAAAATTCAAACAACAAAAGACAAAAACCTAAATGTATTTCTCATACGATTATGTTCCTGATTCTGACCACAAAAATAACATTTTAAAATTTTATTGACTTAAATTTCGAAGTAACATTCGAACCGTCCCTCTTTCTTTACGCACACATGTGCTTACTACAGTTACTATTAAACAAAGACAGCGATAATTTTTATTTGCTTAAAAATAGCATTTTATTAAAAGTGTTAAGGCAAACAGGTAGTCTGAGTTTTTGATACCAAAAAGACACGTCTATATATTATTTTAAGATTGATAGTATGTTGTCAAGCAGAGGCTAGGATTAGAAGGTGTTCTGAAGTAACAAAATTTGTTAGCCGCCATACATTTTTAATCCGGGGTACGACCACGGCAAGGAATGACGTTATGGCGACACATAACAGCACAATACAGATACGGACAACTCGAAGCACACCCCTACCAAAGTAATCCTGGGGGCTGATTATGTAACTCACTTACCAACACAAAATGGAAAAGTGTAGGAACATCTAATAGCTTTCAAACGACGTGTTTTATATTTGCTATCTCCAGTGACCAACAGAGATACAATAGAGATAGCAAACACAAATGACGTGATTTGATGTACATTATTCCGTTTTGAGTTGACAACTGAGATACATAATCAGCACCCTGGTCAGGCTCACAGTTTCAATGGCAAAAATACTTGTGCTGCCTCTTATGCCTCTTATAAACTGCCCAACAAGTAAAGCAAAGCAAAGCAGTCTTCAGTGAAGTTCACGGCCAACATGGAGAACAAAAGGAAAAATAAAAATGTTAGGTATGACAGAGGTACGAATTTCGATTTGATATCATTGAAGGAATATAAAACTAAATTGCTTTTAAGCGATTTAATTACATACACGTATAATATTTTCCATCTATTGAATTGAATTTGGTTTTAAATTTTTTTGATGGTTTGTGAAATTTTAACCGCCATTTTAATATCATTTTCAGGTTCGCTGCGGTCAAAAACTATACGGGGATGCAGCGGCGGAATTAGCTACAAACTTGACGGAACTGCAGCGAGGCCGAACGCCAGACCACAGGGTCCTCGACAAGACCTTCATACAACAGTGTGGTCCTCTACGACATAGGAAAGAACCGAGTCTACTCAAAACCAATCCTGTCGGCCCTTTGATAATAAAATCCTCTCCGCAATATTTAAATGGCTCTTGTACGTGCCCACTGGACCAATAATTTTAGTTTGTTTCATTTTTTAAAAGATTTTTAACGTATACTTTATATTATTTATTGATATGAATTTGTAATAAATATTTTCATGACAAATATAAGGTTGTTGTGCATGTTTAGTAATTTTAGTGTCTAAACTATTTAGTGAATCCAGTCATTATTGGAATTGGAATAAGAAGATGCTTCAGTTCAGATAGTAAAACTAAACTGATGAATTCCCAACCACTAATTACTACCAGTTGTGTAGTAAATATATGCCAGCTATCTATAGGTTGACATTCCACGACAAAATCACTGCTATTTTCCGAGAATATATGCGTAGGTATATATGCGTAATTATATATGTATAATTGATATTTTTAACAATGACTTACAAAATAAAAAAACACGTGTTAGAGGTCAGCGAACTAGCACAAGGCTTTCCTAATAGTAAGAGACCTGTGACCTATAGACACGATAAATGTTACAGGTGCGTCGCTGGCCTGAGACCAGGATGGAAGGACTGTAGTGCAAATCTACCGTCTACCCTTCCCTTCAGACCGGAACATGACAGTCTTTATGGCGACAGGTATAAGTAAGGCGGCGGACCCCTCCCTGGGGTATAAACCTATATTTTATTTTTCACTCAGCAATCAACATGGAGAATAAATGATAATCTAACTAAAAAAACCCTAAGAGTATTATGGAAAAATAAAAAGTATTATTAAAATCACAACAGTGTTACGTACAAATAGTTGACACAAAGAAACAAATCTAAGACCATTAAAATAAAGTTAACGTCACATCAATATCCGTATCGTCCGAGACAAAACCACCGCCGCACGGTCTCGACCCCATTTTAGATCTCTCGTTAATTCCGAGGGTTAAAATCCCCGAAAAAGTGAGCACTTGCCTTGTTTACAAGGTTTTAGATTTTAATTTAGATTGGGGTAGCTTTATTTTGTATCTAGAATGTCATAAAAGACACGATGTGAGGGGAAATTAAGCTCTCTTTTTAAAGAGGTAGGGTGCTCAACAAAGTGAGGGGTCTCTACCCATCAAAATCGCATTCGTATGTGATCACCTAATACAATATCATCAAGTCCATGCCGGGGGTCTTTGTGAATAATTTCGTAGCAATCTGCTTGCATTTGCGTTGAGATTCCAATTATTTTATTTCATAATTGTTAATAATGAAAACAGTTACGTCAACTTAATTCGTGGTAGCAATTTGTTATATTATCCTTATATTTTTAATGATGTATGTATATTTACTTGTCTTATAAGTTTTTTTTTATGAATGGGAAGACAAAGAAGCCGATGAGCTCCTGCGGCAAGAAATTTTTGTATTATATAAGTATTTATAAGTATTTAAATATATTTTTGGGGGGTCATTGGCCAGAAGCGTGCACGTCGCGATCCCTGCCAGTCCATTGGACTGCAATTCTGGCCCGAAAAAGTACCGCAGAGCGGGTTAGGGCGTTCCCT
>NJDD01005114.1:12163-25704 GCA_002245505.1 Calephelis nemesis | reverse complement strand
AGGAAGCAAGACAGGTTTGTCAGGATCGTGAGGTCTGGCACTCGATACTCTCTGCCTACCCCGTAAGGGACTTGGCGTGAAGATATGTATGTATGTATGTAAATATATTTTTTTAATGTTTACTTATGTGCCAAATGAGCGTCTCAACATAAGATATTACAATATTTTCATTTACATATCTACTTTTACAGACTAAGACAGACTTGAAATACCAGTATTTTTTAGTATTGACCTTGGTGCCATACTGGTACTAGTGGTGTTACCCGTACTGTTACTACTGGTACAAGAACTAGTACTGATACTTAAATTTAAAGATTTTACACAGTAGATAGTGCAGATAGTGTCACAAACTAGTTGAGATGCTACGTATAGTCAGTAGTTCAGTAAGTTGCGTATCGGAATCTATGACACTTTTGGTGTAAAATGTGTTTCTCTTAGTTACCAGTAAATTACCTGTTAAAATTTTTCATACAAATAATTTACAGAGACGGCAGCGAGTACAGTAAAATTGACAATTCGTAAACTCATGGTAAGCGCTCAGGTAGTGTTATCGATTTAAAAAAAATGCTATTGTCAAAGAATGTTTACGAATTTTATGATACTTTAATTATAAAAATATTTTATTTTATATAGACCGTACGAAGGAAACTTGTGACGCGTCCATATTATTCTAGAATTTACCACCGGATCGAGTAGTAAATACTACGATACTAAACATCGCAATCTTTAACTGATCCTGTAAGCGCGCGTAGTTTTTAAACGCTCGCTCGCCGCGTCCGAGCATTCAGTTCAGTGTGGACAACGGCTATGTCTCTCAATATTAGCTTCTTGAAAAGAAAGAAAGAAAATATATTTGTTTGCGGAATATGCGTTTTGAAGTTGTTACAAAATTATTTAAGCTTTCCAACATATTCTGCCACATTGTGGTTTGCAAATCCTATTAATATTATAAATGCGAAAGTTTGTATGTATGGATGTTTGTTACTCTTTCACGCAAAAACTACAAAGCCGATTACGATGAAATTTGGTATATAGGTAGCTGAAGACCCAGAATAACATATAGGCTACTTTTTATCCCGGAGTTCCCGCGGGATTGGGACTTACGCGGGTGAAACCGCGGGGCGCAGCTAGTATTTAAATATGTTTAAAAGTGATTATTTAATTACATACACAACACTTACCTACTTTAGTATAGATGGTTTTTATATTAGTAGAATCAAAGATTAATTGAAGTCTCTGTAAAGTCCGAAGTCGAGTTTTATTGGTAAGTCTACTAGTAAATCTATGGAAAATGGAAAGCACTGACGTTTGGATTGCATTTTGCCACCTAGTTATAACTTAGTCCGTCGGTTATTAATCATCATAGAGGAACAACCCAAAAGTGTTGTTTTTTGAAGATCACTAGCTCGAATTTAATCCTTTGAAACCTTTCTTAAAGTTAATAAACAAATATTCTTAGATAAAATACACCACGTCATCTTACCCCAAAGTAAGAAATTTATAAACGTGTGCTAGTCAACGATACGAATACCAGAGACAATATATTTAGGTAGGTACTAATCTCTGCTAATACGTAGAAATACTTAAATAGATACCAGAATAAATTTAATAAACACTCAGATCCGGAATTGCAGACATCTAAATGTTCATCGCACAAATGTCTGCCCTCGTCGGGAATTGAACCCGAACTTCGTGGTCAGTCATTGTAGTTAGCCGTGTACGCTAGCCACTCAACTAACGAGGCGGTTTTAATACATTGTCATTGTGCAGCGATCTCCAACCATCAGTCTGTCCTAATTATCTGAAAGCAATACCCTCGACACATCTGTTCTTTATAAACAGTGCAGTTTGTCCGTTTGTTTGTTTTCTTACGCACATTTGCGTGGCCCCGGGTTAGTTTAATTGAATCAGCAAACACTGTCAATTGGAGTGCGCCATTCAAATCTTATTGATGGGGGGTTTGTGTGCTCTACAGTTTTTTTTTTGTTTTTGGCCCTGATGAAATTAAGTGGTCTTCCACACAAAGTTATGCACGAAAAACCTTTAACCAAAATTTTAATACTAGAGACATGTTATGTTTTCATGTTTGTTTTTTTATGTAAGATTATTTCCCCGCGTTGGGCCCTTCAAAGACTATTAAATATAACGATTACTTATAGAATACAAGACAATGACACCATATATCTATGACAATGCTGTCCTGGCGGGCTCGTATGAAAAAGGAAGCCCAGGTACATCTGTAACTATGTGTTTAGATTTCAGTAAAGTAGGCGTTAGACAAGAGACACACCCCAGCATCAGGACCGCAACCGTAAACGCTGATCATCCGCTGTGGACACGAGGGGCATACTCTTAACGCTATTAGATTTGGTACTTCATGCTTTCATCACTGTGAGATTTTCGTTTCCCAAGGAATAATACATATATTAACCCTTAATTGCATCCTTAGCCGAAAACGGTACAACTTTAATTTGAAATATCCTGCCAAATATTATTATAGCCTAACAATTCCGAGCTTTTGGCAGATGTATGAACTATCAATAAAGTTAATAAAAATGTTTCGTTCATGGCAAACGCGGCTATTTTATAAAAGAAGAAAGAAAAAAAAACATTTATATATGAGTGTTACAAAGATGTTACAAAATTATTTAGGCGTTTCTACATGTTCTACCAACTTGTGGTGTGCAAATATTTTAATAGTTATTAATTAAATTAGATATTTCAATTATTTACTTACTATTTAAACACGGTTTGCAGTATTGATTACATGATTATTATATAATATATATAAATGTTTGTATTATGATATAATACAAACATTTTTTAGAATATAAATCAATTTATCCCTATCTACCGTAAACTACCACCGTAATAAGTATTATAAGTAAATTGAGGAATTTGATTGTAGGGATTTTTTTAATTTAAAAAAATTGGTTACGCTATCATATATAAGTAATTAAATGATGGTATACGTACGTATCTATATTAAATATGTTAGCATAAGTATTGGTAAAGTAGGTATAATTTTGTTGCAAATTCGCGTCTAAATAGGTACGTCAAAACATCTTTGTCCCGAAAACGGTCCAGTATGCAACAAAAGTACAAATTTCTAACTTTAGCATGTTTTGTTTTTATTTGCTGAAGGCTTGTTTTATGGACAGTTACTTTACTCTTTGCTTGTTTTGAGCATGTAATATCTCTTCTTTTGAAAGTTTGCCATTTCCTGACAAGTGTTGTATTTCTTTTATTTTTTTTTAATCCGTAGCTATAAACCTTAGCTATAAAGCCATCAGCAAAAAAAAACAAAATGTAAGGTTTATAGCTATGGATTATAAAAAAATAAAAGAAATGCAACACTTGTCAGAAAATGGCAAACTTTCAAAAGAAGAGGTGAAATGAGATGGGGAAGATTCTGATCTAACTTGAAGGAAGTTTTAGAAGAGTGAAAGAAATCGCCATTCAATTCATTTGAAGATTATGTTGACAGAGGTACTAAGCTACAGCTAGTAAATGTATGAAATTACAATGAGCCCTCAATATTAATAGATAATACTGTTCGAATCAATAACTTACCTGTCGTATGTGTAGGTATCTCATAGACTCTCAAAACAAGAGTTCAATGCCAGCTGAGGGTAGATTTTGTCTATGAAGAAACAATATTTAACCTTTTCAAAAGAGGGGATTATTTTTTGTCCTCTGATACATTATCCAGTGCCCTGACGTACTTTAATTTCAAAAATTACCTTTTTGAGCTAGTAGATACACTGTGTAAGTCCTACTTCTACTATAGGCCTACTTCAAGAGGTCGTACACACAAAAACTCTACATTAGAAGATATTCCTCGTCCATAAATGCAGAAAGAGAAGAGTAGAAGGACCTCATACATGCATCTCATCCTGCCAGGAGGTATAATATGTATCCGGGATGTACATATTTGGTCATTTGTGTTAAATGTAATTCCATTGCATCTATGTAAAATGTATGTCTAAAAAAAGAAAGTTTTTGTTGAATGCCAGCGAACAAGCAGGCGGCTCCGCTCTGATGGTAAGAGATAACCATGGTTTATAAACACCATAGACAGTTAGTTCTTGTGACCAGTTAGGGCTTGGTGCCAGGGTTGTTGTGCAAATCTACTCGTTACCCTACCCTTTTGACCAGAATATGACACTGTCATAATGTGGTAGAAATAGGTAAGAGAATGACCTGGGCACATTGCTGCATACCACTATACTATGGTGCTATTAACATACATTCAACTCTTACAATCTGCCAGGTAGAAAGGCATCTGTCCTACTCAAACGCAATTATATTTTTTAAATATTTTTCTTTAATCTGTGACCAAAGACTTGAATATATTTTTATCGGGCTTACCAACAGATCATGCATTAGTGGTAAATAAAGGAAAAAGAGAAAAGTAGGTAGGTACATGAACATTTTTTTTATTTTGTAGAAACTGATAAATTTGTAATTTTTTTGTTACAGGGTAATATGAAACATATAATTTAAAGTAAATTAAAATGCATACTATAATACACAAGCACAAATGAAGATACATTTGAAAAGATAAGCGTCGCTAGACACATAAACGAAATTGCAATGTTATGTAACACCTGATCTTACTGTAGGATCAGAGAAGCTCCCGGAGGATTTATTCTGTGTTACATAGAGGTGGAGTGGAACTGGCAAGCTGTAAATAAAATAAAAATGTAAATGATGCCCATCGCGCCCGCGGCCGCGCCGTTCCCGGATGTTGTGCGGCCAGTACTCCGGACTGAGGTGCTCAAACTTACCGGGATCCTCTCTTACTATGTTATTTGGTTTTGAATATAGGTTCTGTTAAACTGATTGTAAGAGAAATAAATTATTTTTGAATATAAGTTTTCGTTTTAATATATTCTCTGGACAAATAACAAAATGATCTTATCCCTAAGTAAGGAAAATTGTGTGGGTTTTAATCAATAATACTATTATTTTTATTTTATTTTATTTAAACAGATACACCACTGGCTTATCACTAGACATTGTTAATTACACCACATATCAGTTTTGTTCAAGATGATTTGCCTTCAAAGGTTATACAACATTCACAATAATAATGCAGCTACAATGAGAGATTCGTTAATTTAACTAGGCCAATATTATTAATAATGAGTTTACAAGCAATTCGCTTACAATAAAAACAACTCTTAAAACTAAACTTAAAAAAAACTAAACTTGAAGAAGAGCAAAGCAATTATAAATACTTAATACATAATCTAGCGAATTCTGACACATTGACTGTATGGAAAATGTCGACATCGCCATTGGTGGTGATGTCGTTATACGTTTGCATTAGTCTATTTAATGGGGCTCGTTTACCTAAATTTGTTCTATGGCTAGATAAATAGAAGATTTTGGTAATCGGATGCCGTGGTATAAATCTTGGGACTCTGATATGTAATTGAATTAAAAGTGCTGGTCACGTTAGGCGGCCGTGAATTAGCTTACGAAGTGTTTTAATATCGCTAAGTCGACGTCTTTTTTCGAGAGACTCTAAATTGAAATGGAATAGCCTAATATCATAGTCAGCACGATAAGGACAAGTTTGATCCTTAAAAGCCAAATAGCGGGTAAAATTGCGCTGGATACGCTCTATGCGATCACTGTGAATTTGTTAAGATGGGTTCCAAACAGGGAATGCATATTCTAGAGTACTACGAATAAGAGCTTTGTATAAAGTGAGAATAGATTTTGAGTTCCTTAAATCCTTACATATTCGTTTTACGAAACCGGTCATCTTCCATGCCTTAGTTGTAATATTATCGGTATGATTAATGAAACTTATTTTTCTATCGATAATTACGCCAAGATCACGGACTAGTTAGTTCTGATTCTGTTAGTTTTTCCCCATCCACAAAATAACTGGAAGGAATAATGTTTCTCTTTCTGGTAATTTTTATACTCATACATTTCTGAGGATTAAGTAACATTTTTTTTATTACTATATAACATATTATAGAAGGATTACAGACATTAATGAACATCAAACAAATGTGGCAAGTACGCGGTTCCTTAGTTACTTACTTGTTAAATTGATATTCATTCCTTAGATCGCAACTGGGGTCTGGCAGTCCGTTCTTGTATTCAACTTCATGAGAGTCTCATTTGAGGGTTCGGTCCCTAGATAGAGCAACAAAAAGAAAACGTGTTTTTTCAATTTTCTAATAAAAACAACGTGCGCCCTGTTAGCGATAGGCGTCACACTCAGGGCCGCATTTAAACTCAATGCCGCTCCTGGGCACCAGAAAACAGTCCGCCCTATTACAAAAAAATTACTTAAGGGAGGGAAATACGTGTAGAAAACCGTTTTCATGCTGATTTTTATTATTTTTTTAATAGATATTTTGTCGACAGACATGAGTAGAGTGATTATCATTTTGATAATATCTTAAAAAGCACCCCACGCTTTTTTTACATCAAATATTTTTTATTCACATTATTATTAATTTAAATTTATTAAAATTTATTTTCTATTTTTTTTAGTTTGATTTTGTATAAAAAGCGTGTTTTGAGTATTTTTAAACTACGAGGGTGGATCCAAAATTTCGTGGCCTTACCTACATGGAGCTATGACATCTTTTTAAATCTACCGTCATTTGTTAGTATGTGTCATATTTATTTATTGTGCGCAGTTTCATTCCGATGCTACACAATATAAATTTTCTGTGATTATTTGTTTGAAGCAATCTGACGCAATTTTTAATAATGGAGAAAATTGAAAACCGTGCAGTCATTAAGTACCTCAATAAAAAAGGCCTATCACCAAAAGACATCCATCAAGATAGGTATGGTGAGCACTTTGGGGGAGTCGCTCCATCGTAGTCCAGTGTCAAGAAGTGGGTAGCACCGTAGCTGAGTTTAAGCGCGGTCGTGAGAGCATTAAAGATGATCCTAGGAGTGGAAGGCCTACATCCTCTACCACGAAAGAAAACTACGATAAAATTTGTGATCTCGTACTGGGTGACCGACGTTTGACCATTGGTAAGATAGCTGAGATAACAAACATTAGTTTAACCGGTGCAACACATAATAACGGAAGAGTTGGGGTTTCATAAGGTTTCTGCTCGCTGGGTCCCGAGGTTGCTTTCAGTTGAACAAAAACGAGTTCGTTACAAAATTTCGCGAGACTGTTTGGAACTTTTTGAGACTGATCCCGAGGACTTTTTGTCTAGATTTGTTACCATGGATGAAAGGTGGGTTCACCACCATACTCCTGGATCAAAGCAACAATCCAAACAGTGAAAAAGGTCAGACTCTCCTACACCGAAAAAGGTTAAGGTCGTTTTGGCGACTAACAAAGTCATGGCTTCTGTTTTTTGGGATGCGAAGGGCATTATTTTTGTAGATTATTTACCGAAAGGTCAATCTATAAATTCTAGTTATTATTGTAACCTTTTACGAAGACTCCGGGAAGAAATGAAAGAAAAAAGGCCAGGAATGTTGCGTAAGAAAGTTTTGTTTCATCAAGACAATGCACGTGTTCACACTTCGGTTTAAACAATGTCTGTAATCCATGATTGTGGCTACGAATTACTGCCCCACCCACCTTATTCGCCGGATTTAGCCCCCTCGGATTATCATTTATTTCCAAATTTAAAAAAACACTTGGGTGGCTCGAAATTTTCGACCAAAGATGAGATGATAGTCGCAGTAAATGACTATTTCGCCGACCTTCCGGAATCTTTTTTTTTCGAGGGGATAAACAAGTTGTAGGTCAGGTGGAAGAAGTGTGTTGAGCTAGATGGAGACTATGTCGAAAAACAAAAATAAATTTAGACCCACTTTTCTTTCATTTCCTTGGCCGGGCTTAGAACTTTTGGATCTACCCTCGTATTATTTGTTTTGTAGAATAAAAATGCTCCTTAGTATTCAAAAAACCAAATTTTCAAAAAACCGTCGTTTGGAATAATTTCTAAATGGCCAGACGAATTCTAAAAACTAATCAGCTCTTAAGTTTAAATAGGCACGTCGATACCTCTCAAAATTTCTTGAGTTATCAATTAAACAAAAATTATAAATTAATAGAATTAATTAATTATATTGGGGAATCTCGATAAGACTAAAAAAAAATTATCACTTCAAAAATTTTGCCGTCCTGGGCACTCGCCCCGACTGCCCCTAGTATAAATCCACCGCTGGTCACACTTGTCACATTAGGGTCTTTGAGAATACCGAAATTAAATACTTTCCGATTTATATTCACCATACATACCTACCTATTTTTACACGAGAGGTCAGCAAGCAATCACGCAACAGACAGAGATCTGGTGTATTGTATTACTAATAATCTATATTTTGTGTCTATGTTTATTGTTAAAAAGTAAGTATTTCGCCCCATATCCCCGAGAGATAAGCCAAAGTTCAATTATTACAGCCACGATTTGCTAAATGTACCTACAGAGTCTCACCTTGAATAATTGAAAAAGATTTTTTCTCTGAATTTATTTAACTTATAAAAATGTTTTAGTTTGAGAGCCACTTTAAATTTTCCCCACTCGTAATAAGCGCATTAAGGGTGGAAAAAATTTAAACTCGTCGCGTCGTGAAACTTTTCGCGTTTTCTTTTTACATTAAAGACAAAAAGAAAAACTCCTACTTAGAAGGGTGGCAACTTTATTTCGTCATAACTACAACGAATTGTTTACGTCTTTACAGTTAGGACATAGGAGATATTTTGTCTTGCACTGCTTTTGGAATACAATTTTGGCAAATTATATTCTAAACACAATGTGTGCAAGAGGCGCACAACGAATTTTAAACTGGTAGGGTCGAGTCGTAAGGGAGGTTTTTGCTTCTTTTGCAATTATTATTCTATTACGTAGGTTAACAACATATAGGGTTCACGTTGTAATAACTTTTAATCTTTATTATACCTACACAAATAGCTGATGATATCAGTTTCTCACACACAATTTTAAATAGTTAGGTATCTTACTCAACTTGAAATATTTTTTATTACTACCTATGTCTAACGATCGCACTTAGAGATGTTAATTAAAATTAATTATACCTATCACTAAGTCATAATTTTGTATGGAAAATATCATTCCAAATATGCTGAATCTTCCTTACAAATATCTAAAACTAGACCTTTGGGAACGGATAATTATACCAATATTTCACAAAATTCTGCAAGTCTGAAGACAGCAACATTAATTAATAAATGTGGCTCGTTAAAAAAAATCATAAACTTTCACAAGGAACACACTTTTTGACGTTCCCATCTCAGGAAATAATTAATTATTTTCTATTAAAAAATATGGATAATCCCAATAAACCTCTTGAATTATCAAAGTATGAGCTGAGTTTTCTTTTAAAACTGAACACCTATTTTTTGAAAATAAGTACATCACGCTATTAATTGAAGAGATACATCCGAGCGTGAGTGCCTGCGAAACAAATACATGATTTATTTTTACACCACCTTTGAGGTGATGTAAAAATAAATCGTCGTACGACGTCGTATACTTCGTCGTCGTGTCGTACTTTTTACACCTTAAACTGCCGTATCTTTTATTTTTTACACCACTTCAAACTACGTTTTTTTGTGCTAAGGCAACAATTAAAAAAGGCTCTCTTTTAAAAGACAAGTGTGACCTATCGACACACCATAGATGTTATATGTGCGTCACTGTCCTATGGTAGGTGTGTTATTCAATCTATACCCGGAAGGCGGTGATGCCTACTTGGACAAGTTTCACATGGCACTCTATCAGTGGTCTTGTTTGTTGACTCTTTAACCTCTGTTCGCCTTTTACGAGCTGACAGGTACTCCATCATCAGATTCAATTCTAGGAGCAATGTGCTCCTTGCAAATGCGTTCTTTCAAATAAATAAATCAATCTAAAAACCATTTCAGTTGTCGATTAATTTTTTCAAAACTAAAGGAGACAACCTTTAGTTTTGATTAAATAATCGACATCCTGCTTCACTTATCTTTACCTATTATTCAGCGATATTACTATACGGATGATGGATACGAGTTAGGAACCTTTAAGAAAAAAAGCAAGTACTCATTCCTAAAACTTTGGCAACACATCTGTAATCCTCCCACTGCTGAATGTCGATGCTCGCCACTGTCTACTGGCGGCGGATTGTCTAATTACCATAAGAAAATCCACTTCTATCCATTACCATAAAAAAATCCTGGCAACTCATAACGAAAAGACATAAAATTTAAAATAGGGAAGCCGCAGATGACGACTATTAAATAAAACTCAATTTAAAGAACAAGTCCATGATATTTATTTGTATATTTTACAACAATTCATTACCTATTTAGATTATATTACCGTGCAATAGGTAATATTTTAAATAATGCACAATATTTTGAGTAGAAACTTTACTCAATTAAATTTAAAACAAATAAAAAAATTAAACGCAGTAAAATTGCAAAAAAAAGACTTTAATTTCAATATATATTTGTTTATGTTATACACAATTAAATATAACTCAAAAACCACCTTGTCCATTTTGATAAAATTTGGTAAGATTTGATAAAAATGAGACCACAGAATGGGACAAACCGGAAAGCACTTTCTAACAAAAATAATCACAAATAAGTCATCCAGTGTAGTTTCACATTTAGAAAAACGTACAGTGGAATTAAATAAAGGATTTTTTAAATATTCTGAAAATCATTTTCTAAAAGTATCAATAGAGTCCGAAAACTGAAAATGATACAAGGAAAGACAAGGTAAGTCATTACATATTGTTATACATATTTATACTGACCATTGCCAGCGTGATCGCCCGAGTATTTAAGTTATTTAGCTCTCTCGCGGAAACCTGGTGGGATATCGAAATAAAAATTAGGTCATGCCCTACTCCAAGATAATCATCTATTACAATGCTAAAATTCGTCAAAATCGATTTAGTCTTTCGATGTGTAAACGGAACACCCTTACCACTTCCACATTTTTGTATAATACAAGTAAAAATTATGTCAATTTAAATTTTTTTAGCGTTTGGTTAAATCATATCCTGTAGCTTATTAAATAATAATACATAGATACTTTACTGTACTGAGAACATTGACAACAATGAGATTAGTTCTCTAGTGAAATCATGTCTAGACTTTGAAATAAGTTCATGTGCGATACATAACTTGCTTTTTGGACTTTATTGTTTGTTGCCCTTGTTGAATTATCAAAGTTAATAATACTAATTAGTATTCAGTTTGTGTATGTATGAAAAAAAAATATGACCCATTACTGTGCCTGGTAGATGTGACATTATTTTTTGCATTATACATACATACACACATACATGTCGGGGCACGCCAGCAGGCGGTATGACCCGACCCTATAAATGTCAGTCGACCATTTTATTTATCGATTTCCGAGTAACTGGCTTCTGGTCTTTCATTTGCAATGAATATAATCCTTATAACAAACACAAAGTTAATTGTACGTCGTAAAAACCATATACAATATTAATAATATAATAGTGAAAAACAAACAGATTATAGCTCTACAGTTTATTTATACACAATAATTTTGTCTACTCTTTGTTTTCTTCATCAATCGTGAACTCTGAATCTAACACCACCTGAAAAATAATTATATAAAGGTTATTAAGTAAAAAAAAAACTGAACTGAAAAAAAACTGAAAAAAAACTGAAAAAAAGTTTTTTTTTCTTTCCTTTTATTTACATAACCAATTTGACTTAATATTTAGGCTGTTAAAGTACATTGACCTCTAAGTATATGGTCATGAAATACCTACGAAAAAAGCCAACCGTTGGCTACTAAATATGGCTGCCATTTTGACATTACAAGGCTGTCCAGAAAAAGTAGAATATTGATATTGATACAATTACTGAAGATTGATAGTTAAGTTTAGGTAAATAGTAAAGAATTATTATTTACCTACAGAATGAAATTGCAACTATCAACTTACTTGCTCACTTAGTGCTACTCAATCCTATTAATATTATAAATGCGAAAGTTTGTATGTATGGATGTATGGATGTTTGTTACTCTTTCACGCAAAAACTACAAAGCCGATTACGATGAAATTTGGTATGTAGGTAGCTGAAGACCCAGAATAACATATAGGCTACTTTTTATCCCGGAGTTCCCGCGGGATTGGGACTTACGCGGGTGAAACCGCGGGGCGCAGCTAGTTAGCTTATAAATAGGGAAATGTAATGAAACGAAAGAAAGAATATTTATTTACTTTTTAAGAGCCATTTTTTTACACTGTGGCGTGAAAATATGTTTATTCTTTACATATAACTCTTTATATTTGTTACAAGATTTACGAAAAAAATTGATTTTGATGAAGTTCAAACCAATTTTTTACATTAAAGTGAGCACTTGAAAGATTTTTTATTATGCTAGACAGTGATTGATATTTTCAGTGGCAATGGTATACATTCTTATCTTATCCAAATATAATTTTCTAGGAACGTAAAATAAAATATCCACAATGGTAAAAGTACATCACTACAAAATTGAACACTAAATATTGCGTTCTTGGCAAGCATGAGAACTGTCATGACATCACTTTAAATCGACGCCAAAATAAGAATAGACAAAAATGTAGTTATCTCTTTCGGCATGCATAATATTAACTAATATAAAATATTGGGCGTACATAAATATTTAAAGAAATCAAAATTCTAAGTGTAGCATCCCAGTACATCTTTGAAAATTTAATGTATGTTCACAGAAATTCAAGTTCATTTAAAAGAAATTGTGATATACACTGTGTCAATACAAAGAATAAAAATAATCTTGCTGTGCATGTGTCTTGTAGGTGCCTCTTGTAGGTTTACGTGATATAAAGATAATTTATTATTATTATTACTAACATTTATTAAAAAGAGAGTAAGAGATTTTAAGTTATATGTCGATTCCAACAGTATTTAAACAACTAAATTTGCTATAGAACATTGTTGCACTTCTATATATAGAAGTATGAAAGAATAAACAAGTGCCACTTTTATGGTTCATGTGAACACAGTATTCTGAATCTGAATCAACTCCAAAGTGAGCAAAATATAATATCTTTTTGGAGTACTTACAGCCTGCATTCCAGCCACCGCTCGATCAGTCTCCTTTTCTTCGGTGTCCTCTTCCTCTTCTACAACTTGCATCTGAGCCTCTTGTTCACCATCTAATGGTAAAGAGTTTTATATATTGGAATTACATTAACTACTTCAAAGTTATTAAAGCAAAAGGTAAAAAACACATTTTTAAACGCTTAGAGACATACTCGTAAAACTGAAATTAAGCACATCCTGCTAATATTACAAATGCGAAAGTTTATAAGGATGTGTGTATCTTTGTTACTCTTTCACGCTCGAATGACAGAACGTATTTGTCTGAAATTTGGAACACAGATAGATTGTGACCTGGATTAACATATAGGCTAATTTTTAATCAAAGCAAATCAAATCAAATCGGTTTATTCGATGTAGGTACATAATATACTCTTATCGACGTCATAAACTTACAACTTAGTCATAATTCATATCAACAAATACTTTCAGTATG
>NJDD01005112.1:25354-36203 GCA_002245505.1 Calephelis nemesis | reverse complement strand
GAGCTTTGTGTATTAATTAAAAATATACAATGTAAACCAGTAATAATAATGTACGACATTTTACATTATTTAACGAACTGAAGCGAATCTTAAAGTAAGCAATTTGTACGCTTGTATTATGTTAGTTAACGATACCAATACATAGAAGTACTTAAATAGATTCCAGAATAAATTTAAACACACGCACACCCAGAAATACAAACATCAAGATGTTCATTACACAAATGTCCGTCCAATTTGAGAATCAAACCCGAGCCTCGGGGTTTATTTTATTATATTTAAAGGAAAACAAGCAGACAGATTTCCTGATGGTAAGAAATTCACGCCGCCTAGAAACACCAAACGTGGTATTGGTGCGTTGCCAACCTTAAGACGGAATGTTAGGCCTCGAGCAAAAGTAAGTAAGGCTACCCTCTAACCAGCCTACCCTCCTAACCGGAACACGTCAACGGCAAGCGCTGACATTATGACGGCAGGAATAGGTAAGGTTGGTGGAACCGATCCGGGCGAGTTGCTGCGAGACTACCATCTATTCAGATGTCACGGTGTGAATGCTGCTGCTCGCCTTTTACGAGCTGCCTAGCACAGGAAGGTAGATGGTCTATTCCGCAAAGGAACCCGGACCAACACGGGTTGGTTGACGTTGTACGCTTAACCCTGGACCAATGTAGCGGTCGCGGTCCAATAAAAATAATGTTTGTTGAAATAGTTGCCATGTATGATTTTTAATATAATTAAAAACTGTGTCACTCGTTGTAGGTGATGACAAATATAGGCGAGAAGAGGTCGGACATACTAACGCGGTGGGAGGAGAAGTCCCGCGAGTTGATCGACGCTTTCCTCCTGCTGTTCGGTCCCGAGGGGCACCTGTCCAACATCTGGAACGAGTCCAAGGGCCGGCTCATGCAGGCCCTCAGCCAGCCGCCCTCGCCCGCGCCCAGCGAGAACGGGGACAACGACACTGACCACAGGTACCTGTTATATATCAATATTAGAGTGAGTGAGTGAGTGAGAGTACTACAGAAAATTTGTTGTGTTACGCTCGCTGATCGCATTAGCAATAGTGAGATCAGAGAGAGAGAGGGGTTTAAATAAAGTGTTAGTGTAAAAGTAAGAAAAATATTGACAAATACGATGCGAATGGTTTAGTTGTAGGAACCCTACGATCAAATGGCTCGGATACAATATGTAAATGAATTTCTTCGGATTTGTTGCCCAACTAGTTATAGTTTTCCGAGAACAAGATAGAGCAGACGTCTTGTTTCATACAATATGACAGCATATCTATAAATAAAGAGCATTGCAGTTAAAAATAGCAAAATAAAGGCTTATTTTTTTCTGTTATAATGGATTTCCGCAAAATAACGCCCGACTCAATAAAATAACATTGCGGTTATTGCCGTTGCGACAATTCAGATTAGAAAGTTGTATAAATTAGCTTATTATCACATAAGCGAAAACACAGCGAACAATAACACGTGTATCCTAATAAAAGATAAGCGACATTTTACTGATTTTTGTAATTCCATTTATTATATTACTTTGACATTCCATACGAGGTAATTATAATTTTATTAACTAGTAAAATATTTTTGAAATTGTAATTTAATAAGTTAAATATATTATACTAAAATAATTTTGGTACGATGTTTCTCCGTGTTGGTCCGGGCTCCTTTGCAGAATAGACCATCTGCCTTTCTTGCCAGGCAGCTCGTAAAAGGCGAGCATAGGCTTATCATCACTAACACCGTGACATCTGACTAGGTGGTAGAGTTTCGCAGCGACTCGCCCGGATTGGTACCACCGCCTTACCTATTCCTGCCGCCATAACGTCATGACGTGTTCCTGTCCGTAGGGTAAGGTAGCCGGTAAACTTACTTTTGCTCGAGGCCTAACATCCTGACCTCAGGTTGGCAACGCATCATTAACACCTTTGGTGTCTCTAGACGGCGTGAATTTCTTACCATCAGGAAATCCGCCTGCTTGTTTGCCTTCCTATAACATAAAAAAAGGTGTAAATTTGATTGATTCGATTTATTGAAACGATTTTAAAAAATATGTAAAACAGATTTGAGTGCCACAACAAATTTGCATACCAGTGAAATGGTAAAATAGGCGAAACTAACTTTAGAAATTAAAACCTGCGATGTACCCTATTTACTAAGGCAAATAAAGTTTTATTATTGTTATTGTAAACACCATAGATGTTTCGTTGTTTTATTTTTATTCCTTTGTTACAGAGGATCCCCATCACCACCTCCCCCCAAATCTCGACGGTGTGATGCACTGTGGGAGGCACAAGCAGGTAACTGGGTAATTAGTATTCAGCTTTTTTTGCCATTTTGCACTTTTCAAGCACATCGTTGCTTTACGTATACATATATTCACGCCATTACCCCGACGGGGTAGGCAGAGACTATCGAGTGCCAAATATCCGATCCCTGCATATCTGTCTAGTTTTCTAATTTTTCCACATTTACTATTTTCATACATACACGCCTGTTTCGGAGACTCTTGACACCATCCACGTATGAGCGATATAATCGTGGAATGGCAGCCTTGGTCTTAAAGGTCTATCAAAATAACTATAAATGCGAATTCGGATTGAAATATTTCAATGCGAATTCGGATTGAAATATTTCAATGCGAATTCGGATTGAAATATTTCAATCCGAATTCGCATTTATAGTTATTTTGATTCAATTAATCAAAAATTTTAAATTCTCACTGTTTTTTAGTCTAGATACTTTACATAGCAGGGAGTCACTCTGCGAGTCTCTCTGTTTTTTTCTCTATATTTTTTATTATTTACTTAGGTGCTTTAGTCTATTTATTTTTTAATTTTTTATTTTGTTGGAAGGCAAACGGATTTCTTGATTGTAAGAAATTCACGCCGCCTAGACACAAATGGTGGTAATAGTGCGTTGCCAACCTTATCCCGGGATGCTAGGCCTCGAGCAAAAGTAACTTGACCGGCTACCTTATCCTCCAAATCGGAAAATGTCAATGGCAAACGCTGACATGGCGGCAGGCATAGGTAAGGCGGTGGTACCAATCCGGGCAAGTAAAGACTTCGAAAATATCGCAATCGAAACTATTATGTAATTGAATCTTAAACTTGATACATTATTTTAACTTTAATTTGACACATTATACATATTCCAACAATTTACTTAACTTTTGACAGCTGTCAAATTCATTGGATTCTATATCTGTCTCTTTTATTCGCTCTTTGATAATATATTTTTTATCTGCTGTCAAAAGTTGAATAAATGGTTAAAGCACGCGCCTTTTTTATTTTGCACGCGGAACTGTAGACTGTAGTGGTTTAAACATAGCTAATAATAAATGTTTCTTTATATATTTGATTTGTGATGTAACAAACTATGTGACTGAAAAAAAAACAAGTATAAATAAAAAGAAAACCCAATTTCTTAAAAGTACAAAAACACTTTCACTTTTGAATAGGCTGTTTCTTTATGTAGATGCCTAGGACTAGGACATGTTAAAAAAAATACAAAATCTATTTCTTTCAAACCGTAAAACTAAAAAAAATACCAAACGTTGGTTGATAAAATTCTAAACTAATCCTAATCTGACTACATTATTAGTTTATTTTAAAATAATTTACAGAATAACATTAACTAAATTATTTCAAAATCAAATTGGCAGGTAAAGTTTTAAGATAGTCAAAAAACATATTCTTCAATTGTATATTTAGTTGGCAGAAGAAATATACAGCTATAAAACATAACCCCCCTTTTGCTTTTTGTAATATATTGATTCTTAAAGGTTTAAATAATTGTTAATATTATGTCTACGGAAAATCTGTGGTGTAACGCTCGCTGACCGCATTCGTAACAGTGAGATCCGAGAAAGAGTGGGATTGAAAGAAAGTATTGGTGTTAAAATGCGAAAGGGCATGCTCCGCTGGTTCGGGCATGTGGAAAGAATGACAGATGAAAGATTGACAAAACAGATATACAATGCGAATGTGGATGGATGTAGGTACCCGGGGAGACCAAGGCTGACATTTCACGATCAGATCAATCGAATATTATCCGAGGGTGGTGTCAAGAGTCTCCGAAACCGGCGTGTTTGTATGAAAAGGGTAATGAATGTGAAGGAAGCAAGACAGGTTTATCAGGATCGTGAGGTCTGGCGCTAGATACTCTCTGCCTACCCCGTAAGGGACTTGGCGTGAAGATATGTATGTATGTATGTGTGTGTATTATGTTTATTTTAAACAATTATTTATTTAATAAATTAACTTTTATAATAGTTACAGTGAAACAGGAAGCTTTTATCTCATATCCTTTCAATTCAAAGGGTTTACTATGTCAAAGATAAATAACATTTTTGTTACTTTGTTGAATTGTTTTTATTCTAAACTAATCTTAAAATAATATTTATAATGACTAAAAGTTTCTATTAAAAAGAAGTTAACAAAACTGTCAATACTAATAACCTATCTACAGTTAGAGATAGGCTTTCTAGGGTTTTTTTGCTAAGATCTTTTGTTAATAATTGAAAAATAATAGTGGTTACCTGGTAACTGATCTAAAATAGCACATCTCTCATCTTTAATGGTAACATTTAATAGTAATGGTATAAAAAATGGTATTGATGCATTGTTGCTAGATGGTAGGCAGTTGTGTCGTGTGTAGTGATGTTTTTTGGTTTAATGCCAATATCAATAATCTATCTAAGGTAAGAGAAGGGGCTAATTTAGATAAGTAACCTGTCAACTACTGTTATTTTTCAATAAATAACAAAAATATTTTAGCAAAAACTTTTAATCCCAACTCTATCTGTAGATATGTTATTAATATTGGCAGAATGCCAAGAACTTAGTCTACAAGGACATTTATATTTGTAGTAATATTTAATGTTGTGGATCCCTATCCTGCCTATTAATCACGTGAATTAACCATCTAAAAAGTATTAAATAATAAAAAAAAATCATTGACTTGATTGCCGCCTCGTTGGTCGAGTGGCTAGCCTACTCGCCTAACTACATCGACCAACCGCGAGGCTCGGGTTCGATTCCCGACGGGGGCAGGCATTTGTGTGATGAACATTTAGATGTTTGCATTTCCGGGTCTGGGTGTTTATTAAATTTATTCTGGTATCTATTTAAGTAATTATATGTAATAGTATCGTTGACTAACACCCATAACACAAGCATATAATTTGCTTACTTTGGCGTTAGGTTCAATTTGTGTGATTTGTCCAGAGGTATTATTATTATTATTAGGTATTATTTGAGCATTTGCCACCAGTCAAGTTCAATTAACTTGCTTATTGTTAGATTTTCGAATTAAGCCATATTTAGTCATGTCAGAGTCTTGGGTAAAGTTGTGGAATTCTTACCTAAGCTCGTCGAGTTTAATTTGGCAGCTTCGAGAAAACACACTTTATATTTTTCTTCAAAAATGCATTCAGTCCAGTTGTGCGCTTTATTTGAAAAAAAAAATGATATAGAGTACTCACCGTCGAATTCGACAATACGCGAATATGTACACGAAATTAAATTATTATAAATCACTGCGTTTTTCTTTTTTGTTGGTCTCTCCAAAACGTCGTTAATTAATAATGTTAAAATTTGTTGACAGATGCATCGAGCTCTGAACGCGTTGGGGAATCGGAAGCGTCCACACAGCGCCAGCTGACCGACGACCAGTCGGACGACAGCGACGAGGAGTACGAAGACACGACTTCATCATACCATTAGATAACATTACTCGTATATGGATAACTGTATATAGTATTTTTATACAATGTACAACGTCCATAACACATCGAAGAATATTATAATCCTGAGGCCAAGTCTGCTAATTCATTGATACAATCATTAAAATGGCATGATTATGTACTACAGTCGATATCGACATTTAGAAAAAATATGGACAATGATACGGATAAGTATTTAAGAATGAAGATCAAAAGTTGTCAAAATTTCTGGGTTTCGACTTTATATGCAATCAAAAATAAAAATTGTCTTTTAGATGCAACAGAACTGAACTCGATTTGAAGCTTAAATATTTTTGTGCTGCCTTTGGAAGAACGAAATAAGCGAGGTGTCTTAAAAAAATTCGCATGCAGAATTACTATTTGTAGCGCAAAATTCAAAATATATCGGTAAAATAAATTTTGCTTATTTCGTTATATCGGAAAACTCGTGATATCACAGATATATCAATAATGGGTGCATCCCTAATTTGGTCAATATGTAAGCAAAAAATACTTTTCTCATCGACCATGAATAAAGGTTAGAATTAATCATGCAATTATAATGTTGATCCAATAGTAATGTAAATAATATAGCAGACCGAGTCCTCTGTGGTGCAAGCGTTCTTGAACCACTCATTGAGTTAGTTGGAAGTATGTAAAAGCATGAAATTGTTTGGTGACTGAATACAGTGGAGTGAATGTATTTATCCTATTAGTTTTAAACAATATTTATGTTCTATAATGTAAAATTTTCTCAATCAAAACAAGTGCAGATCTGCTGCAGTTTCATTGTTAGGCACCTAATTTGTATTTGGTGCGAAAATGTCACAGATATTTGTATAGTTCTTTTGACAGTTAATTAAAGAGTGCTTATTTATTTTAATGTGTTTCTTTTATTATATTTTCAGTATTATATTGCCTTATAATGTGACTTTAGGATAGTTTATCTATATGACTAATCTATTATTATCAATTCATCAGCTCCAATATCATTTTAAATCCATAATAAATCTCAGTAACATATTGGACAACAGTTTTGTTCTCGAACTTAATGGTAATGCAATTAGCAATGATTTTACTAGCAAGTACTCATAGCAGAACCACAGAACAAGTAAATAGTACTTAAGGTCTTAAACTCTTGTACTCTTTGTACTAAGTCTTGAAGACTTACTCTCCTACAAAATCCTATAAAATTGGAACTGACTTGTAGTAAAAAGTTGTGCTGTAAATAAAAAGCGCTGAGCAAATACACCTGCCTTATAGGCTCATATAGCACTTGAGCATTGAGTAAAATAATAATCGCGACTCACAATCACGTTTTTTGTAGAGCGGTCTGGCTGTTAGACTTGACTTCACAAGGTCTTGGCTTTAATCACTGGATGGGAGACGAAAGGAAAATATTTTTTCAATTTTATAATAAAAACTATGTTGCTTGGGATTGGACATGTGCCTGGTATAGCGATAGGTTAGCCACCAAACAAACCTTGGGACTTAGTGTCTTTGTGTAGTCGTGGATTGTTTTGGTTGAACTTCTGTCAACCTCTTTGGGGAAACAGGTGTGAAGATATTTACTTGAGTTCCAATGTGACCTCATACCAATGGTTGCCCCATCTTGTTTGAACATTACTGGTAAAATTATTTTATTTCTTCTGAATAACTGGTATTAAATGGCAGACATGCCTAATGCCGATTTACATGTCGAGTAAAATCTATACTTGTTATCGTTGGCACTTGGTGAATATTACATTAATCAGGTTGGCTATAAAGTAACAAAAAGTATTAAATATTAAACAAGTGTTTAACTACTTCAATAAAGTGAATATATGTCAAACATAGCATACTTGTTGACATTCTACCGCCTAACAAAAGACTTACCAAAAGTTGCAATTACTATGTCAAAAAACATTATTTTAGGATTATGTAATGTTATTGTTAAAGTAGCATTATTAATGGGAGAAAGGTTAAATTAGCAAAAAGTTTATACAAAAAATATAAGCTTTACACATACAAATATGTATATCACCACATCTGGTCCTTTGTGGTATAGACAGGGAGTACCAAGTGTCATGATCTGTACAGATCTGCCTAGCTTTCGCCACATTCATTTCACTTGTTATACAAAGAAGCTGGTTATGGAGTCTCTTCACACCACAATTGGATAATGCCCCTGAATATCTGCATCTAATCACGCTTCAAATTTTTAATTGTTGGCATTCTTTTCAAGTTAACCAACAGAGAATATCCTTTCTCATTTTTATACCAATGGTCTCTTGTAATCATATTTGCTCACTGATTTAGTTGTTGCCAATGTGATCAGCAACTGTTACACCACATACACATTTTTTTTAGTTTCATGATAATTTTTTTAGTACTTCATAATACTTTAGTTTTATGAAGTACTAAAAAAAATATTTTAACCACAATTTCAAAAATATAGAATGTAACAAAACATTAGTCTATAACACTCTGGAAAAAAATGCAACACATAAAGATATAAAATTTTTAATTTTTTGGTCTTAATAAAATGCTACGAAATTAACACTTTAATAATACAGTTAACATGATTTTTTCTTAAACAAATTCTGTTTCATATCACATTAGAAATCAATTGTACTTAATAGCGTAACTATAAAAACTAGTTATACAATAAATGCACATTTTTCTCTAAGACATATTAAATCAACCTAGCTAACAATATGGACAACTTATACATTAACTTTTGATACAAATGCATGCATATCTCAACAAAACATGTTTTTAAAACATCAATGTACACGCTGAGAATACAATCTAGTGAAAATCCTATAAGTGTTATGTATTCAAAACCACATTTCAATATACACTGTGTAAATGACAGCGTACCGAAAAATGAAACAATGGATTCTGTACATGATAGACATGCATATAAAGTTGGAATTTCGTGTCGGAAATTTCATGATTTTTTCAAAATTTTTTTGTATTTACTATTATTTCATTATATAACACATTTTTACTAAAAGCAGCAATGTAATATAACAGGATATTAGGTCGGCACCTAGAACTCACAGCGCACGGCTTAATGCATACACTTTGTTCGCTATACATTGCGGGCTGAAAAACTGCTAAATATTTAACTACTTGTTTCTGACAAAAACTGTTAACGGAATTTTGATTGCTGATATGTACCTAAGCTACCACAGAAGTTTTCGTTACGGTGTCAAATACACCCTGTATAATTCACCAGTACATGAATAAATTTAAAATATTAAAGTTCATCTTTACTGTTCCGTTCACCTTTAACCAACTCATCAAATAAGCAAGAGTTGTCAGTATTTCTTAATGCGTGTTCAGTACACAAATGGTGCTTCAGGTCTACTTCACCTTGAAAATTCCAGTACCAGTTCTCTATTGCTTCCTCATTCTCTTCTAATAGACTTTCGCATTGTGTTTTCATGTGAGTGATTTCAGCAGAAGGCTTATCCCATAATTCATATGGGATACCCAAATCTACCTTTACTCCTTTGTCAACAAGACCATGCAATGTTTTGAAAGTTTGACTCATACCTTTAGCGAATCTAGTACTATCCTCACGTTCCTTATGAATGTTATACTCCAATATCTTTTCACAAACACCATCTAAAGATTCGATCAGTCTCAATTCGGACTTCTGATACTTGGTTCGTTTCTTGGGTTGTACATCGTCTAGAGAATAACCAATCTCTATAACGTCGTGCACTTTGCCAGTTTCTTCTAGTCGGTTTTGCAATTCAGTTGCTAAAACTTTGCATACTTCACATCTGTTAGCATATTTAACACCAAGATCTTCTTCCGATTTAACTTCTACATCTTTATTACATGAAACACTTACTGATAGTAAGAGTACAGCAAAAAAGCGTAAGGACTTATTCAATTTCATAATTATTAGGCTTGATGAAAATGTTATAAATATTTACCGGCGATTTCAGTATAATAAATTACAGTAAGTACCTATCCCACGGCACAGAGAGACCATATGTATACAAAATACTTAAGTACACAAATTCTTATTTTTTTTATAAAATTCAAAATTAATTTAAATAAACATACACAGTCAAAGAGATAAATATAATTACAATCACTGTATAACTACGTACACTTACACAGTAAAATAACTTTTAAAACTGACAGTTGAGTGTTGACATTATAGTGACAACAAAGGTGACATTGACAATTTTTTTAGGTTATTTTGCCCCTTTCTGGGGTCGGCTAAGACCTTTCGGTCATGCTGCCATGTCTTCCGTATATAAATAAATTCTTCTCAGTAGGTAGTCATAAATCATTTTAGGTCATAAGTCGTAAGTCATAGGTCTAAGTCATGTCAGGGTCTTGAGTAAAGCGGTGGTTTCGATCATCTATGAGATTTGGCGGCAACGAGGAAATTCACGATACACTAATTTCTTCATGATTATTTCATTTGTGCACGTTCACTAAACAAAATTGAACTAATTTCCACCTAAATTAACTAATTTCACTCAATATAAACACGAAATTCAATAATTATGAAAAAATATGACGATCTTCATTCACGATGGCGCCAAAACTCTGACAATTTTTTTTTAGTTTTGGTTTTGGCGTAAGAGTAGTCATTTGTCAATAGTTATGTAGAAAGTATTAAATTATCTAATTTTAATAAAATAGAGTAAAAATAATCGTCCAGGGTCCTGAATAAAGTGAAAGCCTCGGCACTTATGCTCGTTTATCATGTAAAGGGCTGAAGCATTATATGTATTATATAATATTATATGTATAAACTCATACGCCAGCGTCAAGACTCAACCGTCAAATAGACTGGTTTTTATCCGCGCCCGCGGCGGTTGCGGTCCAGCAGTTTCTGTAGAATGTAGATTCTGGAGATTCTTGCAACACCGTGCGCTCTCCGGTAGCATTGTACAAGTTTGAGAGTGAAGATTTCAATCACGACGGCTATGTGACCGCACAAATTAGCGGTCTCGTGAGTTTCGAATTAAAACCGCAAATCCGCGACCGCCGCGGGCTCGGGTACAAGTCGGTTAACTAAAGCTGGCACGTTCACAGTACTCACATTTATGCAATTTCACTATACATGATGTTCAAAATAAATATTCCCGTGTTCGGAAAC
>NJDD01005111.1:72125-84094 GCA_002245505.1 Calephelis nemesis | reverse complement strand
TAAATCTGTCTGCCTTATTAGCCTTTTTCCTGGGAAGATTAAAAAAAGATCCGCTTGGGGCAGCACCGGTGAGGGGGTACATATGTTTTGATTTCTCTATTGACAACAACGTTTAATGTACGTCTTATTAATATTAGAATATCACTTTATTTGTAAAACTATTTTTTTCAACTTCGATTTCAATTGGTACAGGTTCAATCGGGGTTAAGTTCATTAGTAATTGCTCAACTTTTATTTCTAAAATTAACTGTTCGTCTAGACTTAAATCGTAATCATCCTATTTTATGCTTAGCGAAGTATTCCACATACAACTAATTTCCTTTTTACTTTGAACTATTCAAACAAATCTGGATGTGAACTGATTTTTAGCGTAGTTATCATTTAAATATTGTTTTTTTTTTTTTATTCAGAATAAAACTTATTATTGATTTCTTTGGGTGTTTACGTTTGGTGGGATAGCTAACAGTTAAAACATTGTCTGGATTATTGCCTAATTTTTTGCCTTTATTCCATTCTTTTAATTTTGATGTGCATGTGCGTACATCATAACTGTAACGTCAGTATAATCCTCAAGTTTGTAAAGTAAAGCAACAATATGAGAACAGTTCTCTGAAGGAGATGCTGGACACTGACACTGATCATTTATAATTTTGCTACTATTCTTATCCAAAGCTATACTTATTTTATACTTCAGTGACTCGAAAAGAATATTGTACGTCTGCTCTTAAGTAATACACCAAATCATTTGTCTTCCATATTTGACACAAAGTAACTTAAACAATATTGTCTTCCTCTTTGAAGTGCTTTCGAGTTTCCAGAATTCGGAAGCTGTTCGTCATCTTCAGATAATGTAGCATTCAAATCTAAAGTATCAATAGGACCGGTAGTAATATAATTATACTCATTGCTATCATTAGCAAAGAACGAGGGATAGCTTGGGATGGAAAATTTGCCCAGTTTGTAGTAGGAAAAAGTGTAGGATTTTGAACTTGGTAAAGATGAATTGAGTAATTTCATACGTTGCTGTTTATCCGCTAGACATTTACCACCATCAATTTAAATAAAATTGTATATATTATACATATTAATTTCACACATATTATATATGTTTAATGTTGTTGTCAATAGAAAATTCAAAACACATGTACCCCCCACCGGTGCTGCCCCTAGCGGATATTTTTTTAATCTTCCCAGGAAAAAGGCTCATTGACTTCTGTTATAAAATATATATAATTCGTAACATTTACTAGTAAAGACCTCATAACAGAACTATGAAAATTTACACAGGATTGTTTACACAAGCGTGTTAAAAATAAATTAAATTTCTTCTCTGTGGTCTATCGGTCTGGTTTTGGAGTTTTCGCTTGAGTTTATGAGGTCCTGGCTTTACAGGGTTCTACATGTGCCCGGTTAGTGATAGACTTGCCACCTATCACATTGAGGGACTTAATGTTTGGCTAGTCGTGGGTATACTAGGACAGTCGTGGGATACTGTCGTGGAGACATTCAATTAATTTATATCAATAGTTTTAAAAGATTTATTTAATCATGTTTATACAAAAAAAAATACGTATTAAACAAGATTTGCCTTTGCAGCGTTGCGGAAATCGAGGAATTTATGGCGAACGGTGCGAACTTCAAGTAAACATGTCAAAAAGTAAAATAAAATCAGTCAGTTGACGAATATGTTTGTATTTTTCGAGGATTGCTAGTACTACCCAGCCTCCAGTGGCTAAAGCACCGTTAACAATTGGAGTTTATAGGCGACGAATATTTCTATCAGAAAATCAATTTGCTTATTTGCCTTTAACAAACCTAAAGTCGCAGTCATTGCATTCCTAATCTAAAGAGGCTGAGTAAAACAATTCGGATTTATTAGTTAGTATTTATATAACCAAGTATTGATGTGATAAAATATATCGCACCTTCAGTAATATAAGGGCCCAAGTCAAAATTTTCACATTTAAAATCCCATATACCACAGGTATTTTTCATGACAAACGCACAATTGATATTCGCTACTGGTTAGTGCTAGCAGAAAGAGAATAAACATAAGAATAACACGGTAATTATATTTATTTTAACACATGATATTATCGGAAAAAATACTGTATCTTAAAACACGATTTCCCAAAAAGTAGTTTTTTGGATTGTGCCCTTATATTACTGAGGGTGCGATATATTAGTTAATTAAGTGTAACATTTTAGAGCATTTATATTTTTGAAAATTACCAAAAAAAATCAATGTTTGTAAAGAATAAAGACATTTATGATATTGTTATTGATTTTTATTTTATTTAAAATAACGACATTTCACTCTCCATTCATATGTTTTCTAAATAAGAATAGTTATACCAAGCCTTAACATTCCGTTAATATGTATTATTATTTGGATCATACAATCTAGTTAACCTTTTCGCCGCCGTCATAATAAATCTGCATCGTGAAACTGACGGCATGCAATAAATAACACGTTACTTTTGCTTGTTGTCGTAATTCTATAGCTGTAATAGATACCGGATGTGTAAATTTCGTCAATCAAAGATTTAACCATTCACATTACATGAGATAGGAAACATTAAGAAATTGAGTATACCTGTAAAACTTGATCAAAACCACGACTTGATATAAAGTCATAGCATGTGGGCCACGACATGTATCTAACCCCCTTTATATAAAGTCAATAGCAGCGAAAAGGTTAAATATGCCAGTGACTGACTAAACAAAGTAAGCTCACAAAGAGCCTCTGTCTGCTTTTTATTAACTTGATCTCTTAATAAAACGACAGAAATCAAGCATGCTTATTAGATTTGGTTTTATATTTATAGACTTACGTCAGTCGTGTGATACTTTAACCGCAAGTTGAATCTAACAATAATCTTTAGTGAAATAAGCAGGATAAATAATCTTTTTAATTTTTAGCATTCACCAAACATCATTCTTATTCTACTTGCGGACTTTTATTTATTATGGACACAGAGATGGCTAACACACTCACTGGTTTCTGTTTCATCATTCACTGATTCAATTCATGCATTCAATGATTTCATGTCAATAAATAATTACTGTGCTCTAAGTATAATAGGTTTTACTGTGGATTGTGGCTAAACTCGATTTTAATACTTCCCATAAATTATAGCTTAATAACAAACCTACTTATTCTATATCACAATGTTGAGTATTTAGGACAATATGAACCTAAACTCGCATACCACTTAGCTATTTTAAAGTTTAATGACAATTGCAGAGGTAGCCATTTGTACAATAAGCACTAAGATGTGAGAGTCGACGATCTCACCTTAGCCTAAAATGTCGAACTAAGCTGTTTTTCTTTGTTGCTTAATAAAAAATGAGATTTGAGATTTTCTTATATCAATTTTAATTATTATTTAATTAAACATTATGGCGTAAATATAGCCCAAGCTCGTATCATTAAAGCTAAGGGAAATATAGTGGTTCATCTTCTTTTATGGCTTTTACAATTACCGTGCGTAGTTGGATTTCGCTAATGTCTACGTGTTAGATAAAACACGGTTTAGTAAATAGTTACTTAAACACGGAAATCTTGACAGAAAAGTGATCATTTTGACAAAAAACAATGAAATGACAGTTCTTAACCCTTGGTATGCCGCGACTATAACGCGGCAGTATAACGGAATTCGCGTTCCGTCATGCAAACTTTTAAATCTGGATTATATCTGACATGTTTTTAATTTAAAATACCATTTAAAAACTTGAAACTTTAACATCTAGCATTTTCAAAATCTAAAAAAATAATTAAGGCCCTACACTTAGTCAGCCAGAAGAGCCACACGCCGCACTTCCCCGTTCCATGATTACTATGAAATAATTGCGCTCTGAAGTAAATGTCTTAAGCGACAAATCACTATTTTTGACACTATAAAAGTAATTTGAAAAAAAATTATAAAAACCGAAACGATTATCTTTTAGGTATAATACTTATCTATGTTTATGTTAAATCTGGTGTGAATATATTCATAAATGAATTAGACATTTGGGTTTTGTTTTCAAAAAAGGGTTAACTTTTTGATTTTTTTCCATAGAGCATAGTGAAATGAATTGTTTAAGGAAACAATAGTCTTATAAAGCATATTAATGTTAATTTTGTGTATTTTTGTCACCAAGATCCGTGATTATTTTGTATGAAAAAAAGTTATATTGCTGACATATTTTACCCTTTTCAATCATATCCTAAATCCTTCAAAAGTAATAACTTCAAACCTTAATTATTGCCCATTTATAAAATAATATCACAATTTAAATTAATAACAAATTATTATCCACATGCTACACATAACGCAAATAACATTTTAAAATTTGAGGTATTTTGAGGTTGTTGATTGTTTTCAAGAATTGTTTTGTAGTTGTAACATTACATTTATCCCTCAGAATAAATCTTAGTTTTTGTCTACACAAATGTTGCAATGGCAACACAGTGTATGACAATGTTTCAACTTTTATAATTTCAGGGTTGACACCAAACAGTTTCAATAGGTGGTCCTGTGTCTGAAAAAAAAAACAAATTTTTTATGTAATCAATAAATTTTATAAAATCATTATTTCCCTTTGAACATTCTAACAGTTGTTTGGCTAAGAGTATACTTATATACTATATAAATGTAGTCACAATTAATAAATGTATTTTTAAAACAATATAAAAAACAACTTACTTGTTGAGGTATCCTTCCAATCACCCCACAATCAAAGGCAAACTGAAGAAGGTATTCAGGATCACATTTCAAGCTGTAAGGTACTAATACAGACATTGTTGCTGAATCTGATGTGAGAGCTGCGAGAAATGCATCTGGAACACATCTGTCTTTTTTCATTGCCAGTGGATTGGTACAGTAATCCACATTGCAGTCATGTTCCATCAATATGTCTACTACCTGAAACATATAATTTACTTGTAAAGGCAAATATTTAGTTAGCCGAGGAGTATTCAACCTATGAGTCAAAGGGATAACTTATAAGGACAGTCCGCTTCAGTTACAACAATAAATTGCAATGAGTGATCTAGAACCAAGGCTTGAAATACCGGTAAAAAAATGGTATCGTTAAATCTATCTCGGAGCATTAACGTTATTTCAAAAATAACGTTAAACAATGTCAACGGTAATTCTGGTAAAAATATCGGTAAATCTTAATAACGCTTACCATCAATCAAATTGATACTTTTACCGGTAATACATAATTTTGTTACCAAATTTTTTCTTGCGTTTTTTTTGTACGGGTCCCCTATTTTTGATTTTTTTTTATTTTTCGATTTTTTCCTACGTTTACACATAGTTACCGAGCTGGATTCCAAATTTCATCCTTCTAGGTCACCTGGAAGTAGGTTAGGTTTAGCTACTATAGATAGGTATGTCAGTCAGTCAGTAGGTACTAAAATTTACGACTTTTAGACCTTCATATCTTTATAACCGTTTGAGCTAGCTTTATGAAATTTGAGATTCTTGATGTCCTTATGGATTTGATTAAACACACGTAGTTTTATGTAGGTATTTACGTTAAATAGATTTTGAGTTACAAAAGGGTCAAAAGTGGCACCAAGTGGTTTGTGTAAAATTACACTCGGCGCTGGCTAGCCAGTTCTTTGCTTGAACTTGGTTTGACACGCTGCCGCGTGTCTAGATTTGGATTTTGCATAGAACTTGGCACCCATTAAGAACTCCATTCTTTTTGCGGCGGAGTTCACAGCCAAGCATAATTTTTGTATTGAACTTGGCTCTCTTTTTTACATTTATGTTTTTGGTGGAATGTAAAATATCTTACGACCCATATAACTAACTAATAACTTAAACACAATACCTACTAAAGATATATCAATTACGTAGTGAAACACCAAATAAACAAATAAGACCAATCTCGCAAAATTATTACTTCGAACGTTCTGTGCTTCGAACTAAACAAAATCAACCAATCAACATCCGCATAAACGTAAGTAAGCAAGTGTCAACGTGTCGCGGCGCGCACTCTCGCAAGTCGGCAGAGCGGCAACGTAGCAAATAATTAAAATATGAATTCAATGTAACTAGCGATGCGATGCATAAATAAAGATACTTTTTTTAAAAGTAACGGTAAAAATATCATTACCGATTATCGCTACAATATTGTTAAATTACCAAGTATCGTTACTAAATTTTATCGTTACCTGGGTATCTTTATAAAATTACCGGTATTTTTAATGGGAATTGGTATCGTTAACAAGCCCTGTTTAGAACTGTCAATGGGTATCTTGATTGGGGAAATTAATATACATACATGTCTTCAAAAACAATCTCTATGGATCTGCTTTTGTTAAAGGAAGTGATTGTTCAAGATCAAGGATAAATATTTAAAATAATTTTAATTCTTTAATATTTTTTTAAGATTTACTAAGATAAACAAATATTACTACAGCAAAAATAAATGATTAAAGTGACCCAATTCAAACATTATTTCAAATATAAAAATAATTGCTAAACACACATACCTCTTTGAAGCAATTACTGTGCATGCAGTAGTTAATATAAACAATTGGGGGGCATTCATTCACATCCAAAGCATCTACTGGCAGGCCCCTAATTAGAAATAAGTAGAATATCTTCCTAAATGCCTCTGGTGATTCATTGTATATATATTCACAAATATGTAAAAATGAGTTTAACGGTGCATTAGTCAAATATGTTGGTCTGAAATCCCCAAGTTCTTCCAAAACAACATGAAATGGCTCACAAAAGTCGAAAAATTCAGGACCCAGTGGGTGCATTAACAAGCTTTCAAGTATTTCAAATTTAAAATAATGTGGCTTACAAGCATATAGCACAATATTTTGATCTATTTTGTCAACATCGGTAACAGCTAACAACATTTTGAAAATCACACTATGCCCCATATGCAGTGCCATAGTTAAAGCTAAATCTCCATACATGTTTTTAATATGTGGATCTGCACCATTTTTAAGTAAATATTTAACAATTTCATCACTACAGCCCTGTGTGGCCAGGATTAAAGGACTGTCTCCATTCACAGTAACTTGATTAATATCATTTATAAACGGAATTAAATTGATTACTGTCTGAAAACATCCTTTGTAGCATGCTAAATGAAAAGGAGTGTAGTTTGATTCATTTTTAATCTCAGGATCTGCTCCAGCATGTAATAAAGCACAAACAGCATCGGGTTTTGTACTTAACGCAGCATCAAGTAGTGGAGTATCTCCATCAAAGTCTTGCACATTGATCATAGCCCCATAATCTATCAACATTTGTATTACTTCAACCCGACCTTGAGCACTCACAATGTGTAAAGGTGTCACTTCTTCGGTGCTGCCATAATTAGCAATATCTGGCTCACTCTCCAATAAAGCTTGAATAGTCTCAATAGAGCTTCCGTACCGACATGCAAGATAAAGTGCTGTATGGCCCTCGTGAGTTTCTGCCAAGGGCCTAGTAGCTCGGTGTCTTAAAATCAAAAGCAAGCTTTGATAACTGTCATTAGCAGCCGCTTCGTGGAGACAGGTCCACCCTCTATTGTCGATACAATTTGGGTTCATTTTCCTAAGTAATCTTTCAACTGCTTTGACATCGTTAGCTCTTGCAGCTAGATTTAAAGCATTAGATGTGTGTGGATTTAATGAACTAAAATCCATTTTTAATTGAATCGCTATGAAAACTTTAGTGCAAAGTTAAAGATGATTTAGAAATTGTTAACAAGTCAAGTAGGTAATTGAAGTAATCTGTAAAATACGTAATAATTAGTGACTACTGTACTAAAGAACAAATATGGCTGCCAAATTACTTACACGGATTAATTTTAAAAAAACATACTTTAATACATTTAATACTAGTTAACAAATTAAGGAAATAGGTACCGAGAGAAAAGTTATTTAAATTTTAAAAACATTGTTGACTTTGTGTTGTTGACTGATATTGACATTTGATTTGACGTCTGTCACAAGAATTTTCAACTGCTTTATTTAATTCTTTTTTTTTAAGTTAATTTGCCCCTTTATGGGGCCGGCTAAGACCTTAAGGCCATGCTGCCACGACTTCCGTAATAAATTCTTTTTCATATTAAAATTTTAAATTAATTTCTTCAGTTTCTTAACATTTTGTCTTCCCCTTTTTAAAAGTCATTTCCTTCACTAAGACAAAGGTTATTTGAGTCCTTCAATACGTCTTTAGTTTTAATTTCTTGAAGTTTACATATTATGTTTCTGCGTTAATTTGTTTTATAGTACGTCACATCCTTGAATTCAATTATTTTCACAAAAATTATAAAACTAAATTCCTAAACACCAAAATCATCTTCTTTCATGTTGGCGCCAAAACTTCTACGACAGTGCAAAAAGCATTTTTATTATTCTTTTTTTCTCTATATTTTATACTAGTCTTATAGCCGTATATTTCATGTCTTTTTTTAGTTTCGTCTTCAATTTTCTTTCTTGTTCAGGCCTCTGCCTCTTCTGTCGTGATAAAACTCTACCATAGTCTTTCACTAGTATAGTTTATTTTCTAAATCACATTTACACACAAGTAATATTTACACTTTAAGTAATTTACAAATTATACATTTTTACATTATACTACACATTTTTAGCTTAAAGATTGGAGGGAACCCTCGAAAAGCGCGCCTTCCCTCTCCGACCGTTCCCGCCAACCTTTATTTAATTCTTTTTAAAGTTAATTTGCCCCTTTCTGGGGCCGGCTTAGACCATGCTGCCTCGTAAAGCAGTGGTCACTTTACTCAAGCTCATTTTGTGAGATTTGGCGGCAACGAGGAAATACACCATACACTAATTTCTTTATACATGTTTCACTTGTGCACTTTAACTGAACAAAATTTCCCCGTGTTGGTCCGGGCTCCTTTGCAGAATAGACCATCTGCCTTCCTTGCCAAGTAGCTCGTAAAAGGCGAACATAGGCTTACCGTCGCTAACACCTTGACATCTGACTAGATGGTAGATTTTCGCAGCGACTCGCCCGGATTTGTACCACCGCCTTACCTATTCCTGCTGCCATAACGTCATGACGTGTTCCGGTTCGGAGGGTATGGTAGCCGGTAAACTTACTTTCGCTCGAGGTCTAACATCCTGACCTCCAGTTGGCAACGCACCATTACCACCTTTGGTGTCTCTAGGCGGCGTAAATTTCTTACCATCAGGAAATCCGTCTGCTTATTTGTCTCCCCATATTATAAAAAAAACTAATTTCCACCTAAATTAACTAATTTCACTCATAACTTACACGAGGTTCAATAATTACGAAAAAAAACACGACCATCTTCATTCACGATGGCGCTAAAACCCTACTTTTTAAGTTAATTTGCCCCTTTCTGGGGCGATTAAGGCCGTTAGGCCATGCTACCATGTCTTCCGTATTAATTTAGTCTATTTCAGTCAATAGTTACTATTTACAAAGTCATATCAGGGTCTTAGGTAAAGCGGTCATCTAGTGAAATTTGGCGACAGCGAGGAAATACACGATACACTATTTATTCATGATTATATCATTTGGGCACTTTCACCGAACAAAATTCCACAAAATGCCACCATAATTTATTATCTCAATATAAACACGAAATTTAATAATTATTATGAAAAAAAAACCACTACATTCATTCACGATGGCGCCAAAACTCTTGTCTACTGTTTGGCAATTGGCACCGAAGTGAGCATTTGCCATAAATTAAGTCTAATTGTACTTAAATTTCGCAAAATCGGGATAAATAATACCTATACAAGATAAGTCACAAGTCGTTTATTAGTAATCAGTCACGGTTGTCACATGTCTTACCATCAGAAGTTCGCTGTCCGATCAAAAAATAAAAAATGCAATGCGAAATACCGAATGTATACGTAGGTAGTTGTAAGTATTGTATTCTCCTTGTACTGAGCCTTTACCATGAGTCGGTATAGATTACCTACGTTCGTCAAATCACGTTTAAAAATCACATTCTTGGTCACTTTTGGTCTAAAAATAGGATTATCTTAGGTTAGAGGCGTTAGGTAACTCGACTGGTAGAGGCGCTGTTTGAAGTTTTCATACAAATAATTAACAGAGACGGTAGCGATTATAGTAAACTTGACCGTTAACTCATGGTAAGGGCTCAAATCGACTTCATTCGTTTTAGCCATTTATGCTTTTCCACCGAAACATCTTGAAAAAAAATATCCCAAGGGTCCTTGCATGTATCTTTATGTAAAGATTCCGTCCAAAATTCCGTCTAAATCAATCCAATCGTTTTGTGAATTTTTCTCAAACACACAAACAGCCAGAAAATTTGATAACGATTTAGTTGAAATGTTAGCAGTAGATGAAATATTTTACGAAATCGAGATAACATCGTTTTTAGGTAGGTATATGTCATGTTAGGTGCCAGGTACAATTCTTAATACTGTGCAGGTGCTATCTGTGCCTTCTAATTTGTTTTAAGGTAGACCGTAATCGTATCTTAAAAAATAAAAGTCTGCACTACAACTAATACTATAATCATTTAAATGTACACGTAAGTATAAACATTAGTAAATAAATAAAACAATTAAGTACATTGAAATTAGGGAGTAACGTGGAAATAAGAAATAATTTGAAATGTCACAAAAATCAATATATATACCTATATCATACAAAGAGTATATAATTTTATTATTTTCGCCAAACTCTTGTTCTATTGAAACATTCTTTGTCAAAGAACATTTTAAGTATCCTTACGAAAGAATGCGCTGAGACAGGGCCAGATGTACCTTCCAGTTTCCTTTTATTTATTGCATCGGCACTACCTAGTACCTACCTTTAAAGCACGAGATCAACTTATTTGTTGGGCCTATAATAATTATTATGCTATTTCAAGTACGTTGTTTATCAGATACCCAATTAAATGAGTCCGATTTTAAATACAAGTCTAATACAGTATAAAGTGCAAGTGACGTCCTGAAATATCGATATGCCTCTCGGACAAATCAATATAACTTTTAGGTATTCAACAAAGAGCTTTGAGTTTGCTTAACGATAGGAGTATAAAATATGCTACAGGCCTCGCCTCTTCGAGACCTCAATTTATTATTGAGAAATTTGAAAAATGCTGTATCTGTTATAAAACCTTAATCCCGCACTATTTTGGTTTCTATTATAGGTATTTACTTTTTTACGAAATCACATAATTTATACTTTAATTGATATTGCACAAATAAAACAGAAAAAATCTCGGTTTTGTGACGAAAATAATAAATCTCAATTTACACGTCATGTTTAGATTAGGTAAGTAGGTACATACTTGGCATATACCTTTACTGACTTTTAACAAACTTTGTTCGAAATCTATCCGAACAAGACATTTACATATTCCTATATTCTTTGAAAGGTACGTAACGGATAATTAAAACACGTATTTTTTTTAATAACAAATAAAATTAAAGAAGATTTTTCATCGCCCTAACGTATATGTAACTACGGATATATTATGTCTTCAAACTCCTAACGATTTTCTAGGAGAAGTCTGTCTCCATATCCTATTCAGTCTTTATTAGAGAGAGTAAGAGGGAATTTTAGTGGAGAGCTAGAATTTGTCCGTGAGAGTGAATTGGAACGTTGTCTTCGGGGAGAGCAGGGTGATCGAGGAGTACACCGCGACGAAGGGTACGGACGAGCCCTTAGCTCTTCTGCGCTACGAAACGATCCTCTTGTCACACGCCGTCGATAGAGTGACGTCACTGATGTTTCTTGCAGAAGACATCTGAAATAGACGGGAGGTCTAGAATATGAAGATGTGACGACCCCATCGCCTTGCTATAATGCAGTAATTTCTGAATTACTGTATAATAGAGTATGTGTAGTTATAGTAGTGCTGACAGTCAGTAACGACTCGTCCGAGTATCACCGCCTTACATTCGCTATTATCATTTTTCTTTCAATTAGGGAGGACCACTTATAATCAACAAAAACTTTGATGATAAGAATGACGACAGG
>NJDD01005111.1:43635-59841 GCA_002245505.1 Calephelis nemesis | reverse complement strand
AAAACACAATGAACAATCGTATAAAAATGACAGATTCGAAATTCAAATGTAATATTTTTTTATTTTTAAGTGTAACAGTATTTATGGCCAGACTAAGTATATACTTTGTTCTCTACATACATTTTTGGTTCTTTTTAACAATATTAAAGACATAAGATGGACATTTTTGTTTGAAGCTGGATTAAAAAAAATCTTTCGAAATTATTTACGAAATTTAATAATAAGGTACAAGTAATTAATAAAAAATACAGTAACAATATACAAAATCAAAAGAATTCTTTGTCCGTTTCAAATTCTACATCAACCTCCCCGAAAATCCGTCTACGTTGATCAAAACATCATCATCTGCTGTTAACTTTTGATAAAAAGATTTTGTATCCTGCGGAACGAGGTGAAAAATACTTTTCAGGTATTTATGTTTAGGACCTGGTATAGGTTCCTGTAGGCCAAAATGGTCTTAATATAATATTACAATGAAAATTGGTATGAAATACAGATCCAACGAAGACTGGGTCTCTAAGCATCCGTAGTTGACTAGTTAAACGAAATTGATTTTTTTGGTATCACGAGTATCAGTAAGTTTCAAAAAGATAAACCTTATTTGCAGCTTGGATATTTTTTGCTTATATGGTTTTAAACTAATGTTGATTTATGGATGCCTACACGTGACAGTAACGCAAAAAAAGGTATTTTGTGGGTTTTATCCATTTTGCAAAACTTCGTCTAACTTGGAAATGCAGTTTTGATCAAGGAGTAAGTAAAACTTAGGTAGGTACTCTTTAGCAAGAGGTTTTGATTTTTGAACTTCTCAAAGAGCAGCACAAGTTGTGCTTTATACTTACTTTTCTCTGTGACCTAATTGGTCTGTGCTCTGTGACAGGTGACTTGTGCGGTCAAAGACTACAGTAGCACAGTCTTAAATAGTCTTAATACTAACAGTCGGCCGACTCATGTACTTGCACAGAGCAACGCTGGGGGGAACGCGGCAGGGTCGGCGAGCGCAAACCAGCGCAAACTCCATACAGCATAGACTATACACTTATACTAGAGACCATACAGTTTGCGCTCTCTATCCAGAAGGGTTTGCACTCGTTATTTGTTAAAAAATATGTTATAGTGTATTTTATTATAATGTAATACTTGCTGTCTTGTAAATTTATAATGGTTTACAGGATGTGTTCCGTTTTTATTCGTAAATAAGCCATCCGGCTTGCTGACGTTTCGTCCACAAAATTTTCATCCACAATGGATGAAACGACACCTTTTTAATTTATTATTTTTTCACTGTCGATTCGTGCAACATTAAAAAAATTACTTTTTCACCGATTCAATTTTCAATCAATTCAATTCAATTCAATTCAATCAATTCAATTCAATTCGATTCGTTCACTAGTGAACGAATCGTCGGTGAAAAACATAATAAAATAAAAGGTGTCGTTTCGTCCACGGTGGATGAAAATTTTGTGGACGAAACTTCAGCAAGACCATCATCGGTTTCATTATTAACTTCACATTTTTTTGTTTGCCATTTTAAAATAAAACTTTTAGATGAAATGTTTAAAATGTTATTATTTGACAACCCTGACCCTTGACTGACTTGCCGTAAGTAGGTATATAAAATGTCGGCATGAATTCAAGAACAAAGGAGTTGGACTACTGGTAGGTACTAGGTAGAATTCTTAATACTGTGACAGTAGGTAGAGTGTTGTAGTCTTTGACAATTGACAGTAGGTAAGTACTCTGTACTAGTCAGTAGTCTGTGGTAGGTACCAAAGAACTAAGAAGGTACTCTATGTAGTATGTGCGGTGAATTTTGTTTTGAAAACAAGTGTTAAAATTAAATACATACGTGTGTGTTTAACGAAATATGATTTCAAATCAATATCATATGTTTGCATCTGCAAATCTGGTATATTTGGTGGATATTTCATTGACATTTAAATTTATTGTTTTTTGAATTTTGATCTTTGACTGTAATGAAATGATGTTAAAAGGTAAATATTATGTTTTCAGATATCATGAAAATCTAGGCTGCCCTAGAAAGTATTTTTTAACAAATAATGAATTGAACCTTACTAGTAGCGGCATAAATATTCGCCATGCGTTATGGTTTTAAGAGGAAATACTTGTGTTTTGGATTATTTGTGATTACACTTGTATTATTACTGCATCCAGACATGAATGGTAGAGGAAGTTACGACTTCATAGATACAAAGAATATACTTCGAAACCTTCAAGAAGAAACGAGCTTCAATTTCACTAGTACTGCTTTAAGTGAATGTGATTATTTAGATATTGTATATGATGATACAACATTGTCAATTAATTTGGTCGATGGTGATCTGTATGAGGGTCATAGAATTAAGGAGGGTGGTGAATATGCCCCTAATGACTGTAAGCCAAAATATAGTACTGCTATAATAGTACCATACAGGTTTGTATATTAATATGTAATGTTCATGTAAAGTTTTTTTTACTTTTTGATTTAAACTAAATAATTATTTGTGCCTTTACGCCCATATCACCGAAGAGGTAGGCAGAGGCACAACCAGGGTACCAACAATTTAAGCTATTGAGATAAAAAGTAGTCAGTTTGTCTCCTGATGATAATACCACTGTGTTTTACCAGTAATCACAATCCGGGCATTGTAGCAGGCAGGTTGTTGGCAGTCCAGGCATTGTAGGCAAAAATGTTCACATTTTTAATGTCATGTTACTAGCTGTTGTACTGGTGACTTTCTCATTGTAGAATAGTTAACGATTTTCACACTAACATTCATCCCCTATTATAAACCTTTGAGGGTTATTTTTTTACAAAAAAATCTCGGATTTGGATATTCAGCTTTAAGCATATCAAATTACAACAAAATTGGTTTTGCAGTTAGTGGTCAAAGAGCATCAGGCACTCAGACAGATTTATAATGGTATTATAGATGTATATATAGTTCTACTGGCAACTTTGTTGCATTTTGATTTCATTATGAAGCTATTGCTGTTGCTTACTTGCTGTATAGTGTTAGTAGAGGCAATAGATACAAAAAAATATTCGTTAATACAATTTTTTTACGTTTTAGGGATCGTGCTGAGCAACTACGTGGGTTTCTTGTTTATATGCACCTATTTCTACGTAGACAACGAATTCACTACCGCATTTATGTAGTAGAACAGGTTGATACCAAACCATTCAATAAGGCTAAGCTTATGAATGTAGGAGCTTTAGCTGCAATGAGAGATGGGTATCCATGTCTTGTATTACACAATGTTGATTTGTTGCCTCTCAGACCTGCTAACATGTATGCATGTTCAAGACTCCCTCGGCATATGTCCTCCAGCATAGATAACTTCAGGTAAGCCTATTTTGTAGTTAGTTCTTAGATACTTAGGTTATTGTTTACTAAACAACAAAATTACTTTTCAAAATTGAATTTATAGACATTTTTCAGTTTAAATTACTAGTTTATTGCTTAACAATTTCAAAAGTGTGCACGTGTCAAATAAAAGTTTTAGACATAATTTAAAAAAATTTAATTCTTAATTTTTACAACTACAAATCATGTAGCAGAAACAGCTTTTTGTATAAAAAACAATTTTTTCTTCAATTTCAAGATTTCCTGATGGCAAGAAATTCACGCTGCTTAGAGACACCAAAGGTGGTAATTGTGCATTGCTAACCTAAGGCTGGGATGTTAGGCTCCGAACCGGAACACGTCAGAGGCAAGCACTGACGTTATGGCGGCAGGAATAGGTAAGGAGGTGCTGCAAAACTCTACCACCTAGTAGGATGTCACGGTGTTAGTGACGGTAAGCCTAAGCTCGCCGTTTACGAGCTTAATGAACAACGCATTTAACAGAATGGTGGAATTGTATTTTAGTTCTTAACCAATTGTAATAAGTTTTATGGAAAAGATAAAGTAAATTTTTTTTTTTTCATTTATTTCAGATTTGTTTTACCATATTTAAATCTTTTTGGAGGAGCCATATCAATAACCTCGAAGCAGTTTAAAATAGTAAATGGTATGAGCAACAAGTATTATGGTCTGGAAGGTGAAGATGATGATATGTATACTCGGTTGGAAGTCCACAACTTAGCCGTTTGCAGGTTTAAACCCGAGACTAGTCGTTATCATTTGAGTTCTAATAGTCAACAATTTAGAAGGTAACATCACTGTTTGTTTTTCAATTTTTAAAAGAAAGTATTTTTGTCTATAGGTGCCTATAAAATCTTGCCTAGCCTGACATCTTTAAAGTAACACTTACAAAACTTTTTTATATTGATAGAAAATATTTACATCTTTGGAATTTCAACTGTGATTGTCGATTTTTTTATCCAACTCTATATAATTTATTCTTAACTAGCTGTTCTGACATATTTCCATCAACCCTGTCAGTTTAAATGGATAAACTAAAATTGTTTTTTTGTTTCCCCGCAGTCAAACGGGATTGTAAGTATCCTCCTGGTACTAAGACACCTTCCCTTAAATTTTCAGACAGCTGTTCAACCGTTCTTAAGTTATAATTAATAGAGTAAATAACACGACAAGTCCCAAAGACATGACTTCGACTTTGTTAATCAATAAGACGGATAGAGTAATAGCAAAAATCAAAAACCCTCCACCTAATAAATTTATTGTAGGTAAAATTTTCAAGCAAATAAAAGTACTTGACATATAGACATGGGTAACTCAACTTAAATGTGTCCACTGCCAATCAGCTCATGATTCACAAAGCTGAAACGGAGCGAACCAACCTGTAGTTCAGCTCAATTTATCTATAAATAGATGGAATAAAATGTCGCTCGAATCAGACCCTATGTCAGCCAATGAGGTTACAGCAATTTTAGTTTTGGAACAACGATTGTCATTCAAGACATTTCAATTGAACTGTGAGCTGAGAATTTTGACTTGAGCTGTAGCTCTGACTCATATATTATGTAATCCGAATATTTGATCCTGTTTTAAAGTTAATTTACTCACTCTACATCTGAGCCAGAAATAAATTTAGAAGTCAAACAAATTAAAATATGTCTTTCCAATTTCAGTGAAAGAAGAAATAATTTATTAAGCTACAGAAGCAGTTCTGAAAATGATGGCATCAAATCATTGAAATATACAGAAGTTGCTACAGTTCTTCATCCATTATTCACTCATATCATGGTAGATTTATAGGTGAACTTTCTGGGTATTAGTCATAGTGACAAACCAATATTAAAAAACAAACCCGATTTCGAAAACTTATTATAGTCATGATAATATAGATACTTTTGGGAGTCCTTGTAAGAAGCTCTTTAGAACTGGTAACTACAAAATGCAAAGAAAATACTGAAGTGTATTGAAATACTAACATAGTTTAGCTATTTCTTACAATGATTGGTGACCAGGGCCGGATTTAGAGGTCTGTGGGCCTCAGGCAGACAAAAAATTGGAGATCCCTGACCGCAATTTTTTCCCAAATAAAATTAACAAGATTTTTCAGTCGGGTTTTCTATAATGTTTGTACAAAGTGCTGTAGGTACTTTTGTTATATAATACATAATGAAAATGTTTATTAGTCGGAATTTAAAAAAAATCCGACTACGTAAAAAAAAATTAACCAAGTCTCTAGCGCGAATTTAACGGGGGCGCCGTTGCCCTCGCCTAAATCCAGCCCTGTCGGTGACCGATTTTTTGTAGCTGAAAAATAGAATGTACTGATTGCAACACAGACGGCCTAAGTTTGAGTACCTATCTAATACCGCCCAAATATCAGTCCAAATTAAAGTCTGAAGTGGATGGGAATCCTCATTCTACACATGAATGTTTAAAATAAAAAAAACAAATACTATAGGTTTTGAATTATCTTTATGAGTAACATGAAAAAGAAAAGATTTCGTTGTGGGCCTGTGACATTAAATGATTAAAAGCCATAAAAATAATTATTACAGCTAAAATGTCTTCAATTTTAGCTAAAATTGAAAAATTTGAAGTCGTTGTCACAGCCATCAAGTATTTTGTTTGTTTTCTAGTCATTTTTACCAAAAATCGCAATCTCAATTACTATTTAAAATCTCGTGATTAATTGACTAAATCAATTAAATTAATTAATGTAGTTTATATAAAGTTAGTTAATATTTATTTGAATTGTAGTTACAGATGACGAACATGCTGTAATATTAAACATTAAGATCCTTACGATTTTGTTTCCATGACGGTCTAGGGTATAAAAAAATAATAATGACGTAATTAATATCGCTTTAAACAAAAGGGCGTTCTCTCCATATCATCCAGATTCATTAATGAAGCAACTTTAATAATATTTTCAGTTAGTCTAACCTACAGATTTTTTCTATAGACTATGTAAAACAGCCATAGTGCTTCCATTATTTTATCCTTGCAACTATTTGAAAATTTTTAAAGGTGCGCTTAAACGCAGCGTACGCCACGCGTCAATATGTCCGTATTTTTGCGCGACACAAAGGAATCGAATGTGTACGTGTAGTCTCGACTTCAAGTCTCGTATAACAGTTGACATGTGCTATTCCGCCGTTTGAAAGTACCATAACATGAAGGCCGATGTGAAAACAAATAATGTTCAATTAATAGATATATGTTACTTAAGTCAAAAATACTTAACACAAAAAATATAATTTATAACAATAAGTTACGTGAGAAACATGGCTTACGATAAAAAAAACTTTTGCTAGTATTTTGGCACAAGTTGACGTCATTATAGCAAAATACATCATATTTCTCTAACCAAAAGTTACTCCTCGCATTTTTATTTGTAAATTTATTATCACATAAAACAAATCACATAATTTATAAATTTGCGGGACAAATTCCAGTGATGCTTTTTTTTTATCAAACTTATAACGTGGCCAACGTTCATGCTCTGCAGTTATTTCAAATTACTTCCGTCCTTCCGTTGCGAACGTCTACTTATATAAACATATCTTAGATGTAGAAAAGGGGTAGCCAGCTTTCGTCAGGTGAGAATAATTTTCGGCTATGTTTTTCTTTATTTAGACCGACTTACATAAGTGTAAGTTTTACAACTGTATCTGAATAGTAAAATGTTTTACAGATAGCTCTCGATCCACCGGTTGACTACCCCTGATATAGACTGTAGTTTATTTAAATGTAGTAATTTATTCACTAGGCTAAACGCACAATGTAGTCACAACAGTTTTAGATAATTGATAGACTGTTTGGTCGTTGATGTGCGCGCCGGCATTAACACGAAAAGAAAGACAATCGTTAGTCAGACTGTTTGGTGCGGTTTTTGTAGGTATTAGATGACTTTATCTATGAGACGTTTCGGTCAGTTTGCGTGTCTCCAAACGTTTTGTAACGCGACAGTCTGAAGACTGTCGTGACTACAGTATGCGCTCACCCTTAAAATACGACAATACAGAGTAGATACTATACATTTACGTGCTGTGATATTTAATTTTAATAAATTAAATTCTATAATTTGGTGTGAAAATATGATATTCAGTGATTATGTAATAGCTCGAGATCAATTAAGAATCAGACTTTAATTATTTTCAAAAAAAAATCTCTGGTACCTACTTCGACACATTCAACAATGGGGTTAGGTTGGGTCACCAGGGTTCTGTTATGTATCTGATAGCATCAACTAACTTTTAATCAATGTTCTTCAGAACAATTTTTTATGATATTGGAAGGCAAACAAGCAGACGGATTTCCTGATGGTAAGAAATTCACGCCGCCTAAAGACACCAAAGGTGGTATTGGTGCGTTGTCAACCTGAGGCCGGGATGTTAGGCCTCAAGCAAAAGTGAGTTTACCGGCTACCTTACCCTCCAAACCGGAACACGTCATGACGTTATGGCGGCAGGAATAGGTAAGGCGGTGGTACCAATCCGGGTGAGTCGCTGCGAAACTCGACCACCTAGTAACATTACAAGCTACCTCATCCTTGGCCGGCCATTGTCGTTAAAATCTCTAGCCAGTCTATTAAGTTTACATATACCTACTGTATATGTGCTCTGACTATAAAGCTGAATGTTATGCAAGACTTTTAAAATTTACAACTTATTTTTCTTATTTTATTAAACCTGAGATACAATTGAACACAACTTCATAATTCGTTCCTATTTTTGCCTTATTGGGTAGACTGTCAAATCAGCTTTGGGGGATGAAATCCCTTCTTCAGGTTACCAAGGAATTACTGTTTGCGGTATCTACAGGCACCCCGATTTTCAAGTATCAAGAAAGTAGTCTCACTATAAATAAACAAGTGCTAAGAAAACACTTTTATTAAACTATAAAGAATGTTAATCCTTGAATGATCTTGAGTTACAAAGAAGTCAATTATTTTATTGTTAATAATCTAACTTTCGCCTACGGCTTTGACAAGAATTTTAACCTTCAACGGATAAAGTGATGTTATAATGCATGTATGTGTACCATCATAACCTTTGAGCATGTGGATTGATTTTTATGCGGATTTTTGTATGAAAGCTGACGTGATCGAGATTGTTCTTAGCTACAATATAATGTAGGTTTTGTAGGGGGGGGTCGTTGAATTTTTTTACATGTTATTTGTAAACCATTCATTTTTAAGGATTACGCACACTATTCCGGGCTGCTTAACGTAATTTGCAATCTGCTCCGTCCCAACCCAACACGCTGCGATCTGTTCAAGTATGCGCTATACTTTAAAGTGAAAAAATAATAATTCAAATTGCTAAAATGATTAGACAAATAAAACATCAGTGATTTTGATATTTTTTCCGAAAAGATTAAGTATTTGACAATAATTAGAAATGCAAGAGAAAGAGCAAAGATGACATCACCATGTAGGCGTAATTTGCACCGAATGCTACCTTTGCACCCCTTTGTCGACGAAAGTCTACATAGACTGGATAGATTGTTTCATTAGAAGATATAAGTTTGCCTTTTATACTTTGTTGGAATTCTTTTGTTCTGTTTAAATTATGTACAATAAAGCGTTGAATTAGTAAACTTTGTTTTTATTACAATAAGAAATATAATAATCTACATATACTCGAAAAAAGTATCTTCACGCCCCGAAGATGGCCGAGGCACAACCAGGAAACCCAAGACTCTCCGAAGACATTTAGTTCCATAATGTGATAGGTGGCAAGCCTATTGCCAAACGGGCACATATCCAATTCCGGACAACGTTATTTTTATTAGAAAATTGATAATACACGTTTTCTAGTGTTTATAGTCGCCCGAACAGAGGATCGATTCCGGGACCCCAAGAAGTCAAGTCCGACGCCGGACCGCTGGACCACAGAGGCGGTTATTTTGTTTTTACATAAGTAACTAGATTTGTAGGTTAAAATAAATAAAAATGTATCTCCTTTGGCAATCAATTTATTTAATATAATGGTCCCACCAAGGAAAATAAAAAAGATACCAGCTTAAATGTCTTACAAATTTAAAAAATGATGAATGCAATTACATTTTATCAACATCACAATTAGTTAACTACTACAACAAAATATAATTCCCGCGTAAAAAGAACAATGGCCGTCTTTCCCTTATGTTATACTCTATAGTTTGTGGTCTACATGCGCAGTGAGCGACTTATCGGTCAACTTGGTATTATGAACGAGTTGTTTCGACCAGTTTGGCGAAACTTTCATATTAAAAATTAAAAAAATCAGTTTGCTATGTTTTGTATTCGCCTAAATCATATGTCACTAGTTGCCTAATATCTAAATGCCTTTAGACTTACTTTCAAATTAAACGGGTTATACTTATCTGTCAAGTTTCTTGTGTCATTTGAGCTAAACTTCATACAAAATCGGGTTTGCTATGTATCTAAGGAAGTCCCGCCTCTTATTACGTAGTACTTATATACTCTTTGGTTTCGACGGCATGGCAGTGTGCGCACGAGATTGATTTTTCAGTTGTAGGTACCCATTTTCAAAAATATTACTTGTATGTGTCGGGAATTGTATTGTGATGTTTGGAGCTGTTATTTCACGAAACTTGTCTAAATATATAGTACACTTAAGAGAGCTTTGAAGTGCTGTAGATACATATGTAGGGCTTAACCCTAACCGTTGCAGAGCCAGGTAACCGCGCGGATAGAAAGTTACACCAAAATAAGTGACAGCAGACCTACGCTAGCTCCCTTCCTGAGATTTTTGGATTTTATATTTTGAGGACCGTCCGCATACGCCTTATTATTTTTGAAATCGTTTCTTAAGTACTAACAGTAAACTAGATTATTTGGGAATAACCTTTTACCTACCAACTCTTATAAGGTTACTAACCGCGCGGATAGAGTAACTAAAAATATGCAACAATGAATAAAGGTGTGTCATACTGTTGTCCTAACATGAAGTTTTCGGGCTTTCAAATCGTCCGGCCATATGCTGACTCCTGATAGAAATGTAATAACGGGAAATATCAAATGAATGATTGACATCTTGACAAACAAACGACAGTCCAAAAATTACGATTTCGAAAAGAAAAAAACATAATAAAGTCGAACAATGTTTACAATATCACGATAAATGTTACCATAGAAATTTATAGGACAAAGGTTTATAATTTATATATTATTAATTAACAATGTACTGTACATGTTCTCATCGAGTTGCCAGATATAGGTAAAAAATAGTTTCGATATAATAGAAATTAATTATATCGAAACTATTTTTTTCTATATCTCTTTTTACGGACTGTAATAAGTGCATTATTTATTATGTATAGTACATATTATTTTACATGTCGTATATGCAACGTAAACGTAACTTGAGTTGGCATGTTTCGTCTCGACGATTTGAAAGCACCAAAACATTCATTAATAATACATCCAGGGGGCTGATAATGTACTCGTATCTCAGTGGCCAAATCAAAATGGAAAAGTTTACATCAAACAGCTGTCAAGGGTCGTCATTTGTGTTTTCTATCTCTATTGTATTTCTGTAGGTCACTGGAGATAGCAAATATAAAACACGTCATTTGTGTTTGCTATCTCTACTGTATTTCTGTAGGTCACTGGAGATAGCAAATACAAAACATGTCATCTGACAGCTATTTGATGTACACTTTTCCATTTTGAATATGCCACTGAGATACATAATCAGCCCCCAGGGCCCAGAACTATTTGACTATTAAACGAGAATGTACCTAAGTAAAGTTATTTATTTTTACTTTCACAATTTATTATTATTGTGGAGACAAGATACGATAATATAATTTACATACATAATCAAGTAATAAAAGGCTACTCACTTATTTTATTAAATACCTACTTACCTATTCAACTATGACATAGTTATCAATGGCAGGTGGTATATAATCTAATTTGTACATAAATAAATAAATTAACATTAAATGGTTTGTTTTTGCGTTAAAAACCAAGTCCTAGTTACTTTTTATATTACAAGCACAAAATTTATTTTGTAATTTTAACCACAAACATATTATGTATATTGAAGAGAATATTAATGTACAATATTTAAAACTAAAACATAATGGTAACATAAGAATTATATTTTTACAAAAAAAAATATAATAAATTACACATGGACTTTGATACATTTTTCATAATACATTTCATAGGTATTACATTTGATTTTAATCTTTTTAAGTCTTTGTAATTAAATTCATGTAATATTTTGTATTGTCGTTTTTATAAGACTACAGCTGCGTTAAAATCAAGTTTTATGAGACATTTTTACGCAATCAGGATCCAACCCACAAAATATAACCGGGTTTGTTTTTATGTAGGACTACATAGTTGGATATAGATACCTGTATGTGGTTTTGTTCACTGTATTTAATAGTGTTATTTTTTTATTTTTTGATGGCAGTGTCTTCATGTTTTTTTTTGTATTTAATTAAACCTAAACAACTAATTTTTGTAGATGTGGGCTCTGTTGTTAAACAAGAACAGTAAATTTAATCAATATTAATTACACTATACAGACAATAAAAAATTGAATCTTTAAGATTAACAATAAATCACACAATTTTAACCATATCCCATTAATAGCCAATTTCAATAACCTATCTGAGATAGGAGATAGAACTATTACAGCTAACTTACCAGGCAACCAATAATTTTTATAAATTAAAAAATATATGACATATATATAACATATAGACATAGGCCTATATATAAATATATAGGCCTATGTCTAACTGCAAGTTATCGAAATTGGCCATATAAGTATTAGCTAAATATTAATATTTAGTCTATGGTCTTAACACTAGCATACTTACTAAACCAAGAACAAAAGAGAAAACTAATTTTAAGTTTGAACCAATATGTAACCACACAGGCCACTGGGAATGCACAATTTCCTCTGGTTTTGTTGGCAAAAGTAATGCACCTATGCAACATATACTAACCACAACAGCAACTATATTGATTGGTTGATGCTCTCTGGAAGAAATATAACTATTGTTAGATTTCGTTCAAACAATAAAAAAATTATAATTTGAATATTTTGTGGGTTCAAATGAAAAAAAAAACTGATTTTCTGTCAAGAAATACATGTATTTGTTTTCTTGTCAGGAAAAGAAATAAATGTGCCAAAAGTAAAAAGGTTATGTTGTCAACCTAAGACTGGGCTGTGCATTACCAGCTACACTAACAATGGCGAGCACTGAAGTTATAGTGGTACTAATCTGCACAAGTCATCACACAACTCTGACACCTAATAACAACCACAAAACTTGTCATCTTGAATGCTTTGAAAAAATTCAAAGCTATAACCTAAACTCAAGTTTGTTTGCACATCAAGAGAATAGTATCAATACTAAAGCAATACAACTGATCAATTAAATGAACCTAACCATTGTGAGTACTGATGATATCATGGTAGGATGAAAGGTGATGACTACAAGTCAGGTAAGCAGTTATAATATTTTACAACTTAGTGAGACTGTTTTTCAGTAAGTAATTACAAATAACTTACAAAAAACATACCTGTGATGGTGAGAAGGATGATGACAAAGAATTTTGGTCTGGTCTTCTGTTAGTTTAACTGGCTGTGTTTTCGCAGTTATAGGATGGAAGTTATCTCCTAAACTTTCAGGTACTGTATTTGATGGTTCACCATCTATTATTTTTGTTGGGATGTCTCTTTTGCCTAGTGTCTAAAAATAATTACAGAGAAGTGATATAATAACAAAAAGACTCGCTTCACAAAAAGCATATTTACAGAAGAAAAATAATTTAGGAAGCATACTAACTTTGTGGATAGATTCTAAGAACTGTTAGAAACATTATTGCTTTATTGCCAAACATTTTGCCTGTTGCTAATAGAGTGTGCCAGAGACTATTGTTCCTTACAAAAAGAATTAAATTGAAACCATTTTCGATTGTCTGTCATTTTAATGTTATTTTATTTACACATAAATAAGTACAAATTTATTTGCCAAGATATAAATTTGGTTGCTCACTCAACATAAAGTCCGATTTATAACTGAAGTTATAAGTAAAATTGTGGTAAAAGAGTGATAGATTAAGTTTCCCTTTTGTACTTACATTTTTTATTTGTGAACAATAGAGTTTAAATAAATAAATATCTGGTAATGATGGATTCATGTTTCTAACAGTTGGTAAAAGCTATTAAAACAGAAGTATGTTTTGTAAAATTATTTTAAAAACACAGTTTTTTTCCAGAAAGATATGCTGCACAGAAAAAATGCAATGCTAATGCAATCCCAGCTACCACTCTCCGCATGCAAGAGCATGGGGAAATGTAAATAAAAAATCAGGGGGCTGATTATGTATCTTTTTAGTGAAGATCACTGGGTAAACTTTACATTAACAATTACAGCTCTTTGTACATGTATTAAATTATAGATTTTTTTTTTTCTTTCGACTCTTTATATTCGGTAATCTGTGTTAAAGTACTTCTAGAAAAAAAGTCAATAAATAAGGAATATGACGTGTTATCATACAAATAGCTAAAAAGATCAAGTTTTAACTCTCTTAGTTTTTTCATAGCTCTCCTGTTAAATCATTACTCTATCGACAGATATTTATCACTAACTGACACCCTTAAAACAAGTATATAAATTGCTATATGTTACAGTCACTGACCACACCTGTAACAGTGAGATATATTTAACTAATTAAATTCAAGTTACATGACTTGTAAAACGTACCTGTAATGTGTTTTTGTCGTACATAGTTATCCGAAATTTGTCTGTCGTTTCACAATGAGACACAGATGGTTGGGTGTATCTGACCACTATATCTATACAGCTTTGCGGTGCTATCACGCCCTCAGGGTCTATCACCGTGAATTTGTTCGGAGACGTACATAGGACTATAACAAAAAAAATGTCGATAAGTTTGCAAAAACAGTCAATGCCATTTGGCTTGAAAAAAAAAATTTACCTTTAAAGTTAACTGAAAATTCATACGGATTGTACACAGTCAATAATTGTTTATATGTATGTCTAGCATTTAAATAAAATTCTAACGTAACTGGGAAAACGAATACTGGGAAATTATTCATTGTTCTGCTCAGTGAATTAATAATATAAACAATAACAATATGCCACGGGTTGCAGGAACAAACACAATTTTTGAACTGTCAAATGTCAATGCACTTAGCAGATGTCAAACCAAACTCACTTTGACAATATAGAGTTGTCCCAAACAATCGCAGTAATATTAAATCGATACATTTTTTTTCGAAATTAAATACGACCGCCATAATTATAATTAATTACTCAGAATATATCTGTTTCTTTGTAATTGATGAACGCTCGCGCTGATCCACGCTGATCCTACAGCGACTCAATTTTTTCAACTTCAAAAAATAATTGACCGAGCGAGCTTACTTAGCGAGTGAATGGGTCATTCCCTCATGTTACACCCTAGTTTGTCCCCGCCGGTGACATGTGGGAATTCTTTAAAAAAAAAACCCGCATGTCACCGGGGGGGACAAACCGGTGACAATCGGGAATTGATTCATGAATTTTTTTTTCTATAAGGGTTATATCTTTAAGGGTTCTTTTTCAATAAATTGAATTTACATAAGGTTTGAAATTGGATATTTTAGAAAGTTTTTTATAAATAACTTAAATAATTTGCCTTACCTTTCCATCATAAAATTAACAATTTATTACACATTATTAATATAAATTTATTACCGAACGTTAAAATACTCGTCCTTTATTGTTTCAACTGCTTAAAATATAGAACATAGTAGGTTTCTTTGTTCTATTTGGATAAAATCTTCATAGAAGGGCCTCATCAATAGGACAATCTACTATTTAGCCCAATTTATAAATATTATTAATAAATTAAGTTAAGTATTCTGTGATTATGAGCTAGTGAATTAAAATTAAACTTCGAAAAGACATCTTTGGTTTTACAAATAATAATTATGATTAGTACATACATAGGCTAACACTAACACCGTGTCATCTGACTAGGTGGTAGAGTTCAGCAGCGACTCGCCCGGATTGTTACCACCGCCTTACCTATTTCTGCCGCCATAACGTTATGACGTGCTCCGGTTCGGAGAGTAAGGTAGCCGGTAAACTTAATTTTGCTCTCTAGGCGGCGTGAATTTCTTAACATCCATCTTCTTGTTTGCCTTCCAATGTCAAAAAAAACTTACTTACGTTTGATTAAATTAAATGAAAATTTTATGTTTAAAATCTGTTGCTTTTGAAAATATAAAAAGTTAAAATAGATTGTTGATTCATTTTTTGCCAAAAAAAAATTAACTTTCGTAAATATGTAACTCCAAATAGTTCTTTTTCTATCTATAGTTCAAAAACAAATATTCATTTCCATGCATGTAATGATATTAGTTTTCATGTTAATTTTTAGTAGTTAGTTTCACGTTAGACTAGGGGGTGACATACGGGAATTTTGTTTTCTGAATTCCCGTTTGTCCCCCCCGGTGACATGTGGGAAATTTTTTTAGAAAAATTCCCGCTTGTCACCGGGAGGGAAAAACTAGGGGGTGACATGCGGGAATGACCGGAGTGAAGGGTGAGAATGTCTCTGTGTTGGGATGGAGTTGCGATTGTTTGTTTGACGGTTATTTGAGTACTTTTATCCGATCTTAATCAATTTATGTATATATTAATTATGTAGTACCTACATAATATGTATATGTTCAATACAATTCTTCATTTCGAATATAGACGAAACCGAATGAAGTTTAGGCCTCATAATTATGGTGTTTTACGACAGTAGGACGGCCTAAGTGTAGGGTAGGGTTTTGGACAATTATTTCAT